>OY757254.1:10725540-10831578 GCA_963584085.1 Pyrausta aurata
AAAAATACAAAATCTGCCGGTTTCCGCATGACCGGGAGTGTGGAGGAGCCAATCAGTTCACGTGGTTTATTCAAATTCAAAATCTTTATTTCAATTTAGGTCATGAAATGACACTTATGAACGTCAAATACAAAAATTAAAATAAATGTGCGAAACATGTCTCCTTATCTTTTGGGCCCTACCAGCGCTTCGAGACAGAACACAGACAATTAGGCATGTGCTGAGAAGAAACGCCGGAACAAACTCGGTCACCACTAGCTGCCGTAAAATCAAAATCATCAAAGGTAAGTACATCAGTTGGTGCAGGCTGGACGGACCACACATTCGTGTCGTTTAGATAGTCTTGATACCTTATAATAGCCTTTAGACATAAGCGTGTTTTTAACGTGTTTCTTAAATTTATCAACCGGCAATTCGACAAGATTGTGTGGTATATTATTAAAGAATTTTATACAATTTCCCATGAACGAGTTACTAGTTTTAACTAATCTGAAGTTAGGAACGACAAGCTTGTGTTTATTTCTTGTGTTATATGGGTGAATGTCGCTTTTCTTCATGAAATTATCAAAATTTTTACGAACGTACATTATATTGTCAAAAATGTATTGAGAAGCCACAGTTAATATGTTGATTTTCTTAAAGACCTCTCTCAGGGAGTCACGAGGACTAAGTTTATAAATAGCACGAATGGCTTTTTTCTGCAAAATAAATATGGTTTCAATGTCTGTAGCAGAACCCCACAAGAGAAGACCGTAAGACATAATACTGTGGAAGTAACTAAAATATACAAGCCTCGCCGTTTCAACATCAGTCAGATACCTAATTTTTCTAACTGCAAAGGCAGCTGAGCTTAGCCTCCCAGCTAGGGCTTCAATATGAGGTCCCCACTGTAATTTTGAGTCAAGTCTAATGCCCAGAAATACAGTGGAGTCCATTAAGACTAGATTATTACCATTTAGTACAATATTTGGTGTAAGTTGCTTTACATTAGGCAAAGTGAATTTTATACATTTAGTTTTACTAGCATTCAGTAACAAGTTATTAGTGGTGAACCAATTCAATACTTTGGAGAGAGTATTGTTTACTTCGTCAATATTTTCTTCATGTCTTTTCATTTTAAAAATCAAAGAAGTATCATCAGCAAACAAAACTATCTCACAAAGATTTTTGGAATGAAATGGTAGGTCGTTTACATATATTAAGAAGAGTAAGGGCCCCAATATTGAGCCCTGGGGAACCCCCATTTGAAGGGGGGCACCGGAAGAGTAGGTACCATTTATGTTAACTGATTGTATTCTACCTGATAGGTATGAACTTAACAACCTAGATGAGTTTTCCGAGACACCATAGTGTTCCAACTTAATGAGCAGTGTTTGATGGTCTACACAATCAAACGCCTTTGATAAATCACAGAATACACCTACAGCATCATGTTTGTCTTCAAAAGCATCAAGAATGTGTCTGATGAGTGCTACCCCAGCATTTATTTATGAGGAGCCACAATATGAAAGCTCGAGTGAAGAAGAAGAAGATGAATTGTATTGAGCAAAAATGTAAAGATCATACTTAACAATACAATTATAATCCATTTTTTATATCATTTCATTTTTTTATACAATAAATAATACAATTCGTACTACATTTCATCTACATTTACGTTGGTTGTAACTATCGCTTTATTGTCATTCTTAAATTCCCCGTTCTATCAAGGAGAAAGAAAGGAAAAAAAAAACAAAAAACCTTTCCGGTCAGATTAAGAGAACCCACCAACATTTTTGTCAGATTAAGAAAATATGCTTTCAGGATACCGAGATAAACCTCCCCTATGAAAATCTGACGCGCTCGAGTATTTCAAAAAAACTTTTTTTTTTGCATTTTCAAAAGTTCATTGTAACTTATGGTCACGCCGAAATCGTCAGTTTTTTTAAAGGGAGCTTCCTTGGGGCCTACTTAACACCCCTTCCGAAAATCTAACGCGCTAGAGTTTTTTTTTTTTTGCATTTTTGACTACTTTATATGCCTACCCCCACCACGCAAACCGGCAGATTAGTATACCGTTGTTATCAGAGGCACTTGGGGCATACGTAGTATGAATATCTGACGCACTCGAGAATGCCCAAGTAACTGTTTTTTTTACATTTTTGAAAAACCGTACACGCCAAACCCACCGCTAAAATGGTTTTTACCATACGAGCTTTTCTTTTCAAAATTATTTTATCTTTCGATTTTGATAGGTCTCGACGGCGCCGTTGAATTACGCCATTTAGCTACCTCGCCTCCCTAACCATTACCTATCTATAAAATACCTGTTCGCGCGTAAAATTCAAAACCAAATAAGTAATTGTCCTGTGATTGCTATGCTAAATATAATGAAACGGGTACTATCGATCGATAGTAGTAAAATATCGAATAGTAACAACAATATTCGAGCATAAAGTGATTTCGATATTCAGCTAATTTAAAAGTTAATTTTATTTGCCTTTTTTTGTAAAAGTTAATTTTATTTGCCTTTTTTTGTGATTTTCTCTATAGTAATGGTTTCTCCTATGAGAGGGGGAGTGTGGAGATGCATCTTTTACCATTGTTCTGTAATAAGCTAGCAAGTACCGAACAAAAGTTCTGGCGTCATAAACTCTGAACTCCTAACTCCTCCTACGCGTTAAGGAGTTCCACTATCAGCTCAGCTCAACAAAATGGTGACTGTCAGACGTAAAGTCATTTCAGCATTAAGATTGTTAAGGCACGTTTATTTTTTGAGGGTTTCCTTCGATTACACCAAGTTCCCGTCATCAGATTCCGAGTTGGCAAAAAGCGACCAACGAAAAGGTAAATCCTGATATTCTAATTTGTCTACAAATGACTGTGATATGAGGTAACAAACATACAACAAAATTCGAACTGATAAGATAACCTCCCTCCTCCTTTTAGAAGTCGGTTAAAATGGAATTAAAGTTTAGTTAGTACGGTAATTTCTAATCGCTGAGAACAGCTTTTACTACTTACCTATAAGAATCAGTCATCCCATCCCATTCCAACAATAACAACTCACTGTATGGGAATTATTCCCATACAATTTGTTATTATTACTACGTAAGTAATAGAATAGTTGGTCAATGGTTCCATATTAGCTGCTAAAGATTTACTGTTGGCCGCTAGCCAAAACGCACCCCGTGTCACAGCCCGTGTTTACGAGTGCCGGGAGAGGGAAACTAGAACGACTTGCTCGACTGATCGGCGCCACTGCGTCTTTATTGCACTGACCATATTGCGAGGAGAAAACGCTACTAGTGTGCATATGGTTTTTCTGATGATGCTGATGAATGGTGAATTGGTGTGTTACCAAAATATTGTTGATTGATTGGAAGAACCTATACTACATGATAACTGTTTTTTTTAAACATTGAATAAAATCCGGTCCGTCGGTTCCTAAATACACCATACACTTAAAAAATAATTATGTTCTACATGTATTGATTCATCAGACACTGTACTGAGTCATTTTATTTTGCTAACGAAAATTATTAATAAGAGTGGATTCATGAATCATTAAAATGCAAAAACGAAACACTAGGAAAGTTGACGTTAAACAAAGAAAATCTGTTACCAAGCAATTACTGCATCATATACATATATGTCTTATCTATCTTGCCTTAAATAGACTGATACACAGCCAGCATTGAAGAAGGTAAAGTACCTCATTAGGGCCGATTTTTCAATGGTCAGATAAAACATAACAAACTGATAAATTATAAAGCG
The DNA here is from genome assembly GCA_963584085.1 of Pyrausta aurata. Classification (NCBI taxonomy): domain Eukaryota; kingdom Metazoa; phylum Arthropoda; class Insecta; order Lepidoptera; family Crambidae; genus Pyrausta; species Pyrausta aurata. The sequence continues at coordinate 10,729,297 of OY757254.1, forward strand.
ACAGATTTTATTTCAACAATGTTTTTTCGTATGATTGCTGACAATTAGGTGACGTTTTCAAATTAGCCATATTGTATTTTGTTCGACGAATATTTCTTGACTGACTATTGAAAAATCAGTCCTAAGTAGATAAGAACGATTTCCAACGAGCGACATCTGATTAACAAGAATAGGATGTAGTCATAACCAGAAATATCGTAAATTCATCATATTTGCTGGCGATTGCCCGCGAAAATCCCATCGCTGTTTTGGGATAAACCATCCAATGATAAAACCTAAAGTGTGTCTCCATCTCCAAAACTTTAAAACTTATCATAATCGGTTCAGCCATTTCAGTGTGAAAATGGAAATGTCATATATATAGGTACCTCCGAATTATCGTGTCGTATCAGTGCCCCTATTTTTGAATCACTCGCTTGGAAATGGCGTGTGATTTTCGTTCGAAAACGATTTTTTTTCTATGACTTGACAATACGTCGAACGAAAATCACTCGCCATCTTGAAGCGAGTGATTCAAAAATAGGGCTCCAGAAGGTCAATAAAATGGCGGAAACCCGGAAAGAATGGAAATAAAACTATCGACAAGAGCCAAGCTCTTTTTGATGATGATATTAAGTATTTTAAAAGTTATCAAAATATTGCTTACAATATTCCACAAGCAAAAAGAAACGGACTTTGCCTGATTTTTTAAGAGATATGGAGTGTGTTGTTTAAAAGAAAAACAAATAAATAATACCTACCCTAAAATAACTTCTCTTGAATCTGTCTACCGCATCGGATTGTCTGATAGCAGCCAGTAGGCGATTGAAATCCAAATCTCAAATATACATGACATACAAATTACATGGATGAAAGTAATTAGTATCATCTTTCTTGAAGATGGTCATGCAGGCATAATTAGTCGTACACCCATAATGTATGGGTAGTGTTAATAATTATCTTTCAGTGGGTTATCAAAGTTTCATACATAATTTCATGACGGCTGCACGCAGGCGCCGTGGTTCGAATCTCGCCGGGGCCTATGTGGAATTGTAGATTCTATACTTTTTGCTTATACTTTTTTGGGGTGGGAAGCTGGGGCATGGTCTTGGTGGGAATTGCTGACGTAGTGAGGTTAGCATTACCTATAAAGTGCCAAGAAACCGTCTGCTGTGTTAAGTAGTGAAACACCGATTTAGCAAAACCCCTGCCAGTCCGCGTCATCCACGTCCCCGTCGTCCACCCTGGGACCTGCTGCAGCCACGCTCTGCGTGCCCACTACCTTGACTTGCAGCTGAGCTGAGGATGCAGGGCGAAAGGCGAGCATTCTGCGCCTTAAAACAGAATTATATCACTAGGGAGGATACCCGGAAAAAACCGAGCTAGTCCAGAAGCTCTGAGGTGGCAGCCCCACCACCGGACTAGGGTACAGCAGGTTAATCACCCACTTGCCCGAAAATACTCGATTAATGAAACGTTCACAGCAAGAAACCGGACCGATCTTTCAACAACGACCTTTGGCATGAAAAAACGGACACGAATAGCTTTTTGGAACGTAAGAACGCTCAGCGATGACAGCCGACTAGCCCAAGCGGAAGCAGAAATGCTAAGATACAATCTGCATGTTCTAGGTCTTAGCGAAGTACGTAGAAATGGTTTTGGTGAACTGAGAACATCTAACGGCTTGACTTTCTTATATTCTGGCAAGGAAAGTGAGGATGACACCCGCGAATATGGCGTAGGTTTCCTCCTTTCTGATGCTGCAAAGAAGAGCCTGCTAGATTGGAAACCGATCTCAGAACGAATCATTTGGGCCCGTTTCAACTCAAGAGCCCGTAAGATCTCCATAGTGCAATGCTACGCCCCTACCAACACATCCGCGGAGGAAACCAAAGACGATTTCTACAACTCACTTGATGCCACCTTAAAGGTTATAAAGAAACAGGACATAGTAATCGTCATGGGCGACCTTAATGCGAAAGTTGGTGGTGACAACACAAACTGCCAGCGTCACATGGGTACACAGGGACTTGGAGCACAAAATGAGAATGGAGAACGTTTTGTAGAGTTTTGCCAGAACCACGACCTGACCATCGGCGGTACATTATTTATTCACAAAGATATACACAAACAAACATGGATTTCACCCGACGGCATCACCAAAAACCAAATCGACCACCTTGCCATAAGTTCCAAATGGCGATCTTCGCTGCTCGATGTCCGGAACCGAAGAGGTGCCGATATCGACAGCGACCATTATCTGGTCGTTGCCGAGCTGCGCCTCAAGGTAGCGGTAGCGCGTCCAGCCGGGAGACCTGGCAGGATTGGGAGGAGATTTGAGGTTGCCAAACTGAGAGATTTTGACACCTGCACAAAGTTCAGACTCGAACTCCGTAATCGTTTCTCCGGCCTCGATACTCAGGAATGCTCAATAGACGAAAAGTGGAAACGTATCAAAGTGGCCTACACAGAGACCAGCTTTTCCGTTTTGGGACACAGCACACACCCGCGCGAGGACTGGATGTCACAATCTACTTGGCAGCTAATCAAAGACCGAAGAGAACTTTACTTAAAGCTGCTACAAACCACCGACGTTCAACTTCTAGCCACTCTCAGACAGCAACACCGCCAAATTCGCAGGAAAATCTACCGCAGCACGCGAAGAGACCAACGATTGTGGGCTGACGGGGTTGCTCATAACGCCCAACTCGCTGCTAACTCTGGCAATCTGAGAGAGCTGTATAAAGCTACTAAAACCTTGGCAGGAAATAGCAGACATAAGAAGAAGCCTCTAAAGTCAAAGGATGGGCAGTTCATTGTGACTTCTGAAGGGCAACTGCTTCGGTGGCGTGAACACTTTGAAGAGGTCTTCCGCCAAATAACATCCACTACGCCTGAAGCACCGCGATGCGCCTCCACGCCACCTAGGATGCTTGACATCAACGTCGACCCACCATCTCGTGACGAAGTGGCTAAAGCAATCTTGTCCCTCAAAACTGGCAAGGCCCCAGGACTCGACCTTATTACCGCTGAGATGCTCCAAGCCGATTTAAACTCCGCCGTCGAAGTCATTACACCCCTCATCGAAAAAATCTGGATTGAAGAGGAACTTCCAGACGACTGGAATAAGGGGCTTCTCATTACTGTGCCAAAGAAAGGGGATCTTAGCCAGTGTAGCAATTGGAGAGGTATCACTTTGCTCTCGATACCGTCGAAGGTTTTCTGCAAGATTATCTTGGATCGGTTGTCGGGGGCCGTTGAACCTCTTCTTCGCAGGGAACAGGCTGGCTTCCGCCCGAACCGCTCGTGCACCGACCAAATCAGCACTTTGCGCATCATCTTGGAGCAGGCATCAGAATGGCAGAGGGAAGTTTATCTTACCTTTGTAGATTTCGAAAAAGCCTTCGATACGCTTAAGTGGGAAAGCATATGGTCGCGACTCTCTTACCTTGGTGTCCCGTCGAAAATCATTGACCTACTAAAGGCCGTCTACAAGAAATATTCGTGTAGAGTTACTCACGAAGGCCTCATCTCCGAGGACATCAAGGTGCATGCGGGTGTCCGGCAAGGCTGCCTGCTCTCGCCTCTCCTTTTTCTGGTTGTCCTTGACGGAATTATGCGTCGCGTATATCAAAACCAACGGCGTGGAATAGAGTGGGGGATAACCGAAGTCTTGGAAGACTTAGATTATGCCGATGACCTCTGCCTGCTGAGCCATACGCATCGCGATATGCAGTCCAAAATTGACGACCTACATCGAGAGGCGGAGATCGCGGGGCTTCGAATCAACTGCCGGAAGACCCAAGAAATGCGATCTGGAGTGAAGAATTGCACACCGCTACGGATTGGTGCAGAGGATGTGGAACGAGTCCACAACTTTACTTACCTCGGGAGCGTCGTGTCAGAAACTGGAGGTACCGAAGAGGACATCACTTCGCGCATTGCCAAGGCCAGAGCTACCTTCGCACAACTACGGCCCGTGTGGCGGTCTCGGAGATTGACTCGAAGAGTGAAAACCAAGATATTCGCGTCAAACGTCAAATCCGTACTGCTTTATGGGTGCGAAACGTGGAAGGTCACCAAAGTCATCTCGCAGCAGCTCCAGGTCTTTGTCAACCGTTGTCTTCGCCGAATTCTCGGTATATACTGGCCCGAAAAAATTTCCAACGTCGAACTGTTGGAGCGTTGCCACGAAATCCCGATCGACCAGCAGATCAAGCGCCGCAAGTGGAATTGGATTGGCCACACTCTCCGAAGGGACCCGGATCACATCCCCAAGCAGGCTCTGGACTGGAACCCCCAAGGGAGGCGCAAACGTGGTCGCCCCAAACAAACTTGGCGGCGCACTGTTGCAGACGAGGCGAAGAGAATAGGCAAGACGTGGAGTGAAATCAAGCGCGAAGCTCAAGACCGAACGCGATGGAGGACTGTTGTGGACGCCCTCTGCCCCATCTAGGGGACATAGGACCAAAAGTCAAAAGTAAGTCATACTTTTTGCACGACGATGAACACTATATTGAATCAAGAGAACACAGTGCCTTATTATTATAATTGCCACTAAAAAGTGACATTATTTCAATAGTTTCTTTTACCACTTAACATTAGCACGCTCGCATACATAATACTTCCCTGAACCGTGGTAAATGGTATGACTCATTAAGTAATTGAGTACCTTTTTACAGTACTTTTTTCAAACTGTAAAACTGTAAGATTAAAATCTACGTATGTAATTCATGATCATTAACAAATGAGATGTTATAATTCTAATTTCCACTAAGGGGCGTCTTTCCCTTAGGTGCAAGGTGTGCGTTGCACACGCTTTCAGTGAGCTTCCCTGTCAAATGTTCTCAAATGTTGTTGAGCAGTGTATGTTTGTTATGATGTCCAGCGCCGTATTAGGCCACCGGTGGCTAGGTACAAGGCGCAGACTCTGGGGGGCGCAAGAATGGCTAGACCAGGCAGAACTACATAGCATTTTGCGCGTTCACATGCCCTTGGATTGAAATGCATCGTAAAACAAATTTTTGAGCGCTCGTTTCGCTCGCGCACAAACTGTTATAATTTCTTCGGTTTGATAACGTCGTACTTACGAATTATGCGCGCTCGTTTCGCTCGCGCATCAACGCTTATCGTGTCCTTGGTTTTTGCATCAACTTTATTAGCGGCCTTGGTTTGATAAGAGTCGTAAACAATATTTTTGCGCCCTTAGTTTGACAAGCGTCGTGTAAACAATATTTTTGCGGGCTCGCTTCGCTCGCGCATAATCATTAGTATATCCCTTGGATTGATAAGCGTCGTAAACAAATTTTTGCGTGCTTTGGCTTGAAAAGAGTCGTAAAAATCCGCGCCCATTTCGTTCGTGCATCAACTATTATCATGTTCTTGGTTTGACAGGGTCGTAAACTAAATTTTAGCGCGCTCGCTTCGCTCACGCTTTGACTTTTAACATGCCCTTTGTTTGATATAGTCGTTCATCCGATTTATAAGCGCTCGCTTCGTTCGCACATCAACGTTTATAGTGTTCTTGGTTTGAAAAGCGCCATTAACGATAGTGCGCACTTGCTTCGCTCGCGCATTAACTGTTATCATAATCTTAGTTTAAAAAGTTTCGTTTACAATTTTTTGGCGCATAAACGTTTATCTTGTTATTATTGTAGAATTCTTATTACTCTCCTCTTTGGTAAGAAAAGTGTATGTTTTAAGGTAAAGAAATTAGGGGCGTTATGAAAAAGCTGATTTTCAAAGTGGGCGCTAGACGAAATAAGTTTGGGAATCTATGTCTAGGGCACCTATCTAAAAAAACCTACGAGTACAAGAGCGCAGTAGTAGAAGCTCGCACAGGCCCAGGAAATGCTATTTATGGCACTGATGATGTAGTAATAAGAATTTAAAAAAAACAATATTTGGAAATTTCTATGAAGAACATTTGTATAGACATGTTAACATGGGTACGTTTTGGCTTGTTAGGGCCAGTCAAGAGCACGTCATCATGGTAGGTATTCAAAACCGAAAAATCTTCAAGTTTAATCTACAAACAATAGGGTTTGTTATTTATTGGAGTAATTTGACTGTACCTATGTGGTAACTTGATGTGCTGTTAAAGTTCGTCCGGTGGCTTCAGGATAAATTATCCATACTAATATGGAGTCCTCAACCTTAAGCAGCCGGATAAACTGTAATTGTACTTTGTACCCATTTCATTTTGAATGCGCGCTTGCTAGGGGGCGCTAGGATAAGGTTTGCACACGGGCGCCACATGGGCTAGAGACGGCCCTGACCAATCACAATGTTGTTAGTTTCTAGTTATGGTATGGAGATATCAAAAAAACGAATTCACTTATAAATTTAAATTAGGTTGTACTAGTATTATATTATCTGTGGTTGTATTATGATTTCAAATAATTAAGTTTGTCCAAACCACACATTTGGTCAAGTGACCGCAAACGCCTATCAGAGGATATATCCTCTGTTATTTTATTATTATACCTAATAATAAGTGACGTCATTTAGAACGCCATCATGACAGTTCAAGCGTTTATAGGGCCCTTCAAACTGTTTTTTTTTTTAAATCTTAATTCAATCGTGTGTTGTTTTTTAAATATCTATATTTACTAAATACTAATGTACAGTATTATCTACTTACTTTTCGAAATTTGGTCAACTAGCCTATTTGTTTGTACCAATCACCCGCCGGAGGTTTTCATTTATCTTGAAATAGAAATGCAATGTTTATTCTGAGGGTAGTTGAGTATTTCAGGTTTCGTTGAGGGTCAACAGCCAGACAGGAGTCGGGAGCTTTGTCCTCGAGGCGGCATGACTGGACGTTTACCCCGAAACATTTGCTATGCATTTTCCACTTTTCCTCTTACTTTAAAGGCATAAGTCTTTGCTAATGCTGCATACATTCATCATTGAAAGAAAAGTTTACAAACCAAACAGTAGGCGCAGCAGACTCACACTTGAAAAATATTATTATTATTCATGTGAGCATTTTTAAAACATTTCGTTACCTGACACATAATTTTGTTTGATCTGAATGGCTGATTACTGCAAGTAAAATTACGTGACGTGTCCATCATGGTGAAACACGCTTCGATGCACTTCGATGCGATGCTTTGTTTTGACGGAATGTAGTAAAACTTTCAACATTACAATTCAATTCACAATGAATAAGTTCGGGCGTTTAAACAGTACAACATATCCTTGTTTTTTTGCTATCTCTAATCACCATGACCTATTTACTGATGTGGGACGAGTTCTGTTTATCTTTGTCACCGATAACCATGCAAATTTATCAGCATTACCACTAATTGCCCACTTACGAATGTACCTGTATGAAGGTACCTGCACTTCAGTGACTTCACTTCACATAAAAAATAAACAACATAGTTCAACACAGTTCACCTACCTATACATATATTATAAGAACACGTAGAACCACGACCACGTTTGGTTAAGGATGGTAAGACAAGATCTACCTACGATAGTGATGATAACTGATACCATTTGTCAGCAGGTCTGGACTCTGTAAAATAAATAGACCAAAACGAAATCAATAAACAGAGCCTAACAATTCGGTACGACGATTGATTCTAAATAACATCGTCCGCAGGCCCTATTTTTGAATATCATCATCAAGATGGCGTGTAATATTCATTGTTAAAATCCAATTTTGGAATGAAAATCAGTTGAAGTTCACACAGGAGAGATTTGGAAAAAGATATTAATTTTGTGAGTACCTACTCACTCTATATTTCACGTGATTTTCTTCGATTTATTATTCGTTTTCGAATGAAAATCACCTATATTTAAGCGAGTAATTCATAAATAGAACTCCTGTGCTGGTAAATCCCGTCCAATCAAAGAATTATCTTTTAGGCGTATGAGTTCACTATCGACCCATTTTGTCTTATCAATAGGTTATCAATACAGCAATTGTTTAACACGATTATAACTTTAAATTTAGAAATTCTGTCACTTTTAAAAGACCATAGAAAGAAACCCTACTTCACGCATAGGTGTGATTAAATCTCTTTTTGTTTTAGTTACACGTACGGGAGCCCTTTTTTGCATAAAAATCGTACAGCGGTTAACAGGATGGATACACCTACCTACTTACCAAGTTTCAATTGTAAAATGCTTAAAAGTTTCAGAATAATGTGGCGTGCGTGACATACGGACGGACGGACAGATAGACAGACATATCGAAACTTTAAGGGATCCTTTTTTGCCATTCGGCTACCAAGACCGCAAAAATGTTGGTGCCTTTTCTGATTTTGGCGAATTAAACCCTAAAGGAGTAGTTTTTGGTAAAACCTTTTAAGACGTTTCGGGACAGTGAACGCCTACAGGCGTGAAAACAATAAAACATCTATTGTGTCTGAAATAGTGTCCTGTAACGTGTTAAAAGGTTTTACCAAAAACTATGTAAGGATGTAAGGACATCTTTAAAATTGTCGGAATATGCTGCAATATGAGAATATAATTTTATCTTTCGTTAGACCGGTATTAGTTTTCGTGATAAAGCTTGTCGAAAACTATAATTTTTACGTCACACATAATAGGTCCAATTAACGTGTTTTTTTACTAAAAACTGATAAAAAGACCTATTCTAATTCAAACATAGTCAAAACAATTCAGACATAAGACGCCGTGAATTAGTAACTACTTATAAGTCCCCGATTTAAGCCGCGCAGTTAGATCGAAAACGTGATGAGTTTTGACAAGCTCTATCTCGGAAACAATTAGGTCTGCAGATACATATACGACGTATCATATTATAACAAATTTGGTCTTCTTTATAAATGTCTTGAGCTACGAAAAACATCTTATTATTGACAAACTCTGTAAAAACATCAAAACTTTCCTCGTTTTCATTGGTCCATCATCATCATCGGATCTACCGGATTTATCGCAAGCTCAATGTTTAATTTTAATGGACTATCTGCCATTTGTACTTTCTTTTATGTGTGCAATAAAAGTATAATTTTTATGTTGAACGTACTAGATACCTCCCAGCTAGCTACCACTCAAATTATTTTAATTACCTAAGTTTAGTAGTTGAAACGACACATTCGTTGTCTTCTTTGAATGGACAGTTCCCATTGAATGAGACTAATTGAGCTTATTGTTCTAAATAAGACGAAGCGGTTTACTCTGCAAGGAAGGAACAAAGCAAATCCTATGTTATTGTCGGTGTCGGTCGAGTACGAAGCGAGTGAGTCAGTTGAAGTCAGTAGCTCGGTGCCTGCCAGGCGACAAACACGCGAGCGTCACAGAGGAGACTCGCGATGCGGCCGCGCCACACAACTTGTCAAACTTTCACTTTCGGACAAAAATAAACAAACTAAAATAGCTCCAAATATCGAAACGATAATTCTCAATCGAGCCCCACACATGTGGTAGTTAGTGTTAATAGTGTCGCGTATAAATAGCTGTAAAATGTGTGTGTCGCTTTTCTCCACAATGCGTCGGAGTTAAAATTGTTACACCACGATTTAACATACAACATTCAACTAGTGATTCTTACGAGTACCAATCTACCCGGACAAGAGCCAATCCAGTGATTTAAAACCGGTCCTTGTACATATTTCATTGAATAGGCCCTAGCTTGACTGTATCTTATCAGTGCATAAAAGAAAGAAAAGCCTTCACACAAAAAAACATGGGAAAAGACTATGGTAAGTTTTTGGTTGTAGGTTACTCTGGAATCTGCTGGACCAACTCGTTCTTTAAACCAAAGTAGAGGAATTTTATCTTTGCCTCATTCAGTTTATTAAATTGGAGTATCAGTTAGGTCTTTTGGTATAAATATTATTTCATCTTTTTTAGTTTTTTTTTTGCGACTCATAATTTAATTGTATAAACATTAAACCTGAAGTTATTATAAATCTACAACTTCTTTACAACTGTCCAACAACAAATGTTATTATTACGTGCTTATAAGATATTGTCGAAACATTTTTTTTTTTCAATTTTGATCAAAATCTGTTTTCAATTGGTTGTAAAAACAAACATAGAAGAAACGATACAAAATAGTCACTTTTAATTAGTTTAACAAACATTTATTTGACAATTAGATAAAACTGGTAAACGAAATATTGGAACGGTTTAAAAGATAAAATAAAGGCCATAAATAATCATTACTACTTACTTCAATAAGGTTTGTAGGTACATTTTTAATTACATTTCTACAGTAAGTACACGCATTCTATTTTCATTAAATTATTTATTATTACACTCTTTATCCTCAAGTAAGTCAGAAAGTGGGACATTGGTTATTCATCAACACAAAGTACACTTGTTTACAATAACTCCATAATCAGTTAAGTATCTATTCCCATAATAAAACCTTCATTATGAGGCATAGATAGGAACAGGAACACACTCGGTATTGTCGAGAGTTTGAAGCAGCTAAGGTTTAGCGAATGCAATGGTGGCTGAGTGCCTTTTGATACGTAAGCAGACTTGGTAGAAGTCTGTTACAATCAATTTCCCGTTTAGGGTAGCGAACTAGCGACCTTCACAAACTCAGCCTCGAATCCAACATTATAGCACAGCATTACTTAAATACAGCACTTAACCTGTACCAAACTCATAATTATTTTCTTATGAGAATGTTAAAATTATTGTACCACTGTTAGGTACCATAATGCATTTTGATTTCCGTAGTCCTAACGTGAATAAAATTTAAGAAATGTGGATGGAGAAATTATCTATATTTAACAACGTTTCTTCCTACCTTGTAAGTATTATTTGTAAACAAAGAACGCGAACATAACAAAGTCGAATGATTTGTGCATGTTCTGTGATAGCAGTAAACTGCATAGCTAGGTAGCTAGCTAGGTATTTTAAACGTGATTGTTGCGATATGTTTTGATAGGTACGATATTAATAACATTCACTGAAGCTCGTACATTTAAACACGTAATAGGTAGCAGTTGCAGTAGTCCCTACTATTGATACGTACGTAGGTAGTTATATGGTATACGGCACGCAAGCTAAGCACTCAACTAACTAACGAGTGTGGCGCCAACGACATGGGGACCTCCTAGTGGGGTGGAGCCTAACATAACATAGGTCATCAATTTCTCTATTTAAATAACAACGATAAGATAAGAATTTCGTATTCCGAAATAAATATTTAAAATGTAATAAAGACGAAAGACAGTAGACAAATTCTCAAATCAGTGAGCCGCGCACAACATTACAGTGGTTTTAAAGTTTCCAAAGTTTCCAGTAAGTTTCAATATAAAATGAATGGGTTATTGCTTTTAAATGTTATCATGGTTACATACTATACGTACATACTCGTACATACTTAAGAAGTGAAATGAAATCTACACAAACATCTACAAAGATAGCAATCTATTTCCGGCGGTCATCATAATTTCCATCTTAACGCGTTACACGTCAGTGTGCGTATTGATATGTGTATCGTTAATTGATAGTTTCATTTAGAGCTCGGTCGGTGTGTGTTTCCAGTCAAATGTTACATTATCATTCATTACATCACTCCGGGCACACTATTCAGAGTTCTGACATTGTGAGTTCACCTAAGCGTTTCCATTGCGTGTGGGACTGGGAGCTCTAGATCATTGCTGTTTAGCACACTACTAGTTGCAAACATTAGTAAACAGTATAACGTTTATTTACTACCTGGTTTAACAGGTGGGTTTATGTAATATAAACGTATTAAGTAAACGTAATTAAAAGTGATGAGCTTGAATCTTTGAAATTGCACAATTTGTTGAATTGGCATGAGTGTCAGTCGGGCTCTCTCGAAAGGTAATTTAAAGCGTATTTACTTATTATCGTGTATCAGTTGTTTTTGCGTTTGTTTATCATCATGCTTTTATTTATTTATTTTTCCACAAATGCATTGACATCATTATCAGTGCAGTAAACTAAATTTTCAAGTAGGTAAAGGATAAGAGGAATTAAAATACATAAATCTTCCTAGATAGATCGTAACATTATCTAGGTACATATCTTATTTTAATGGTTATTTTTACTACCAATATGAAATATGACATTGGTGACATGCTGTTCTGCACACCATAAGATAGTGTGTTTATTTATTTTATTACGCAAACGCCCACAAGCAAGCGAGTAGGTACTACGCTATGAGCAGTCACAAATAAACAGATGTCTTAGCATGGAAAATCCAGATCAATTAAAGAGCAATTATAGTTTAATAAATACAGACACTTATAGTATCTTAACAGGTTTTACCGGTTCAACTATAAGGACCAAAGACTGAAACCGATTTAAATTGTCACTTTCCTTGTCTTATACCAGAAACTGCAAGTTAATAAAGGTTTAATAGCGCGTCAGTCATATAAATTTAGGTAATAATAAGTATAAAGTAAACTCAATAAGTGTATCAAATTAAATAAAAACCGGCCAAGTGCGAGTCGAACTAGCGCACGAAGGGTTACGTATCTACTAAGCATTTACAAGTTTAAATGCCCTAATAATTTCCTGTAAAACATGATTAAGTTTGCTTCCTAAGATTTTTATCCATTAAAATAACAAAACATCCGAAATTTTGAGAAAAAACCGCTTACTTGTAGTCGCCGGCTTACAATTTTTTTTACAGCTAAAAGAGAATCATAATCAATAATTGACTACTAGTGTATCAGTTTCATCCAAACGCGTTGTAGGGGAAAAAATCATATGGGGGCATTAAAATAAATAAGTCACTGGTTCGATGTAGAGATTAAATACCGTCAAAAAGCTTTACAAATCCCGAACTAGCAATAGTTGCTATGTTTTATCCAGAGCATGATACAGTTTCCTTTTTTAACATAATATTTTAATCGAGTTTTAACCACATTAAATGTTACTCACGATAAGCCTAAAACCCAGCGTAATAATAATGTTCAAATGTAACGATTAAAAGCGCAGCAGGAGGTGGATAATTAGGAGTTTCCGAATATTATGTTTCCCTTATTTGATCGCCATTATCAAACCACATTAGCACGAAGTATACTGCCTGTGTTTGTGACGTTAATATTTGCTTAACTTATGTACCGTTTTGTAAAATAATTATGCAGAAAACACGTAAGTTTAATTTATTCTGTTTGTTTTATTCACATACTAATATAGGCGTCGATATAATAATTTTAAATATCTGTCTTCTATTACCTCTTCACGAATAAACGGCTGAAGCGATTAGTTTGGAGATAGTATAAGTCTCGAGAAAAGCCATAGGATAGTTTTTATCTTTGAAGAAGGATCCCTAATCATAATGAATACGGAGAAAAGGCGGTTGGAAGTTTGGAAGACATTTTTCGGTATCTTATCCTATACTTTAAACAAGCAATCATTGGATATATGTATAATATACATATTCGAGTATATACACAAGAATTAGCTTACAGATTCTTCTGTTTATTTTATTCAGTGTTGTGAGCTTTTTTCTTTCAACAAAATACCGAGCGAATTAAGCTCTGTCACCTAGATATTAGTATTTTAATGTGTTATCTTTGTCTGAATGGTTTCCAACTAACACATAAAAATCCCTATTTCGCATTTGTACTATAATTAATTCAGAAGTACGTAGTTGGTAAAACCCACACGACAAATAGTGACTATCACTATCCCGTAGAATTTAAGGAAAAGCATTAGTTAGTAGTAAGAAAATGTAACTAGTAGTAGGTAAATCATCAAAGTAGATTGTATATTGTATTGTACCTAACGCAGAAAGAAGTAAGACAAGCATTTAATTGGCGGTCGTGGCTTGTGTCTTATATACAGGGTGACATTGGAAGGGGGTGTCAAATTTTAGAAGGTTAATGAGACCATTAATATGATCAACTTTTACTATGGCATGGCGCCATCGTTCAAATTTTTTTTGCATCTTCATGAATACATTATCGTCAATGTAGCTGGCCGATTTTGTATGGGCTCCTGAAATGTTATTTAAGATTTCAACTATGACCCCATGAAAATGTTGTTCATATTGATGGTCTAATCACCTCCAAAAATTTGGCACCCCCTTGCAATGTCACCCTGTATTACTATATCCATTTCCTAATACAACGAGTACCAATAACAGCGAGTGTAAAAGTTCTGCACAGGTATTTATATTTCCGCATAAATAAGTTGTTCGGAAAACGTAGAGAGTAATTCTTGGAGCGATGCATATGACTCATCCTAAGGCGCAAGGTACCTCGCGTGATGTATCGTTGCCAACCAACAAGCCACACTGACTGACTGCGTCTTGCGATTCAAAGACAGTATAGTTGGTGACGCTATGGCGCGCAACGGTGCGCGTTAGCAGTCCATTTAACTAGTTATTTTATAATCTCCGGCTTGCGAAACAGTGCCGCGTTGTGTGGAACAAACAACCATATCTGTGAACAAACTTGGAAACCTGAGGATACACGGCTTCAGTGACAGTGAATTACGTCAGACATAAACCAAAAGTTTACTCAAGGCTTATGTTATTTGTAGCAATTGTAGCTAGATTCGTACAACGATAAAAAAAACTACGTCGGCAATTTGTCATATCTATAACTGAGATCATAACAGTATTTACTGACACAATAATACGGCACTATAGGATCACATAATTAATGGCGTATTGATGTAATTTTATTTTTCTTAAATACATCTTAAACTTAAATAAAAGTTACCACTTTATAGTAGAGCATCCAGCGAAATCACCTTGTTATACATAGTGCCATACACGAAGGCGCGCTCCACCTATCGTCCTAATTGATTATAGTACATTTGTGCAAGCTTTTGCCAACATTTGATGATGTAATATTTATTATTTATTATATGTATAGATAATTATTAATTATAATTATTCAATGTTTATTATTCCATATTTTAATACTAGCTTTTGCCCGCAACTTCGCCCGCGTGGAATAGTGACTTCTTTCTCCCGTTTTTTACACATTTACCACCATATCTTTGCTCCTATTGGTCGTAGCGTGATGTTATATAGCCTATAGCCTTCCTCGATAACTGGACTATCCAACACAAAAAGAATTATTCAATTCGAACCAGTAGTTTCGGAGATTAGCGCGTTCAAACAAACAAACAAACAAACAAACGAACAAACAAACACTTCAGCTTTATAATATTATTATAGTATATAGAAGTATAGATTTGCCTCACACCCGGACCCCGCGCTTTTCTCAATCAAAAATGAGCGGCGCGCGCCTTCGTGGATGGCGCTATCTATAAAAGAATCTTATTTTGTTATGTTACTGCTAATTATCTCAGGGTAGATAATCAAAATTCAATTTGGCGAAACCTTACTGATAGAGGGAGGTGGTGGTGACGTACTGTAACGCGGCACTGTGGAAATCTTTTAGGTTTTTCGTTGTTGTCAGCTTTATTCAATCGCTTTTTAATTGAATATAATAAATGTGGTGAAACGCTGATTAAATATATTAGCTCAAGAACATTATGAAGCAATTCCGAAAAGGTGAAAAGAAAGCCACAGACACAGATTTTGGCTAAGTTTAAATAGTTTGTGAAGTTAGAGCATAGAGTTAAAAGATTTGCGCTACATGAGATTTGATTAATAACGTTATGATAGTGCAAGCCGTACGGCCTTATCTTGGCAAAAATTTACATGAAAATGTTTTATGATTGAAGTAACTTAACTGATTTAAAGAATGTGAATTTGCTTGATTTATTGCGTAGGCGATTTCAAGTCTACTGATTACATTACTCAAACAGCTATTGTATTTTTTGTAATTAATAAAGTTTTTGCGGATACAATATTCGATTACGAAAATAAACACAGAAAAGTAAATAACAGTGACTATGAAATTCAAGTTGGCAACGATGTTCATCCATGAACCAAACGACTTTTCTTTTTATCCGTGTAACTGCGTTATCAATAAATCAAACCGATAACGTCCAAGCAAATTCTAGTGTCTGATATAGTATTATAGGTGAGCTTATCGAGAGGTTATGGTGGATAAAATATGAGGAAAAATAACAATTGAACAATATTATGTGCACTTGAACTTTGGTTAACAACATGGGGTGCTGCGGGGACTGTTGCGTACCATATAAGGAATCCAGTAAGTTTAAATGGAAGACTACTTACTTTTACACGTAAAAACGCTTGACGTTTCCCTTAGAAGTAATGAAACGACAACGCCTATTTGAAATGTTAGGTATACCTGTCGTTAGGAAGCAGCAGCTATACTATCATGAGGACACTTATGTTGAGGACAGACAATCAATTAATTCCTACAAAGAATGTTATAAGCAAGCACTAACAAGGCCACCTAAGGTCAAATTTTAGTCGACAGAAGAAACAAAACAAAAAACAAATTTATGGGGCGCATGAAGGAAATCACAATCACATACAAAATAAAACTAAAATAAACAAGGAAAATCATAATGGCAATTGTTAAAGGTTGTTGCTAAAAAAGTAAATGTTATCTATACATATATGTTAATATTTAATATGTTTCTGTTTTAGGAGACCCGTTAAAGTACGACCCAGAATTTAAAGGGCCCATCCACAATAGGTCTTGCACAGACATATTTTGGCTTATTTTGTTCCTGCTGTTTCTTGGAGTATGGGGTTTCGTTGGATACTACAGTAAGTATGATATCTCCAATTCACAATGGCCTGAAGACAAACCTCATATTGCTCTGCAGCACTGTATGAAAACTATTCGTATAAAAAAATCGCCAAACAGACACAGGCAATTTTGTTTCTTTATTTATTTAGTTATTAATACTTTATTGCACAACCAGAGTTTGTACAAATGGTGGACTTAACGCCATATGGCATTCTCTATCAGTCATACCTTTGGGCTAAGCAGAAATGATTGTGGGCGGTGCGACAAAGAAATGAAAAGTTTGTGATAGAAGACAATCTCACTCCACTCCAAACAATTGGATTCATGGTTTTGAGATATCTATTATTCAATTGATTTGATTTGGTGAATTACTCAGTTATATTAGTTAAGAGGAATCAATAAAATATGGAAGAGCAACATACAAATAAATAGATATTGTTCTTCCATTTTAGATTCATAACAATAAGTATCTACGGCAATAGTAATAGGTATATAGCTTGAATAAAGCGAAACAAAAGTGTGCGCTTTATATACCTACAATAAATCGAGGGAAAATACAGATTTATTAACTGAACATGATTTTCCCAACAGGTATAAACAACGGCGATGTAGAAAGGTTATTAGCTCCCATCGACTCGGAAGGTCGCCGGTGCGGTGTTGACGGGGGCCTGGTGGATAAGAAGAACTTGGTTTTCTTCAATATAGTGAAGTGCCTGCAGCCAGGGACACCTATCACTGGGTGCCCTACACAGCAGGCAAGTAAACGTATAAATCAGAAAGTTTCTAAAGTCAAGACAAACATTTTGCTATACAAATATGAGCAATTTCACAATCTTAAGTGACTAAAATTTTGGACCTGAACTGAATCAAGAGATTTTTTAATCCACAAAAACTCACTATGTATTTGGAACATGTATTCATCAAGAACGTAGTGATTACTTACTCAATGTATTCATCTTTGCAAACGAGCGCACGACCATTCCTTTTAGAAGCACAAATGAAGTAAGATTTTTGGTATTCCATTACAGGTTTGCGTAAATCAATGTCCGTCAAAAACAATTATCTTCGACACTCAGCTCACACCGGCGAACTTTTTAGAGTTAAAACAGCACATGGTCTGCACTGAGGAAGTGGATATGAACAGTTTGACCTATCAAGGCGCATTGGATAACATAAGAGATGAAAAATGCGCCAGTTACGTCCTGAAAAGCACACCAGGTGAGATTTATACATTTGTTAGATTTGATATTTTTTTTCGTTTCAAGTTGGTGATTGATAGTGCAATTAAAAGAAGCCACTAATAGCGATGCATGAGTTTTTCTTTGTGTTATGGCAAAAAAAGTTATACTTTGCGATGTTTGCCTCGAGTGTGTCCAAAATTAGACATAGTAAATATACTGCAGTTTTGTCGCGGTGCATCGGCGACCTATCGACTATGCCTGCTTGTGTGAGAACGACGACAACCACGCCTAGATCGTGGGCTCAGAGGGCGACGAATCATCCGGATTGTGTGGAGAACCCCAAAGCGAGCCAGGAGACGTTAGTTAGCAGCGCGACGGCGCTCGACTCCTATGTGGGCTGGATCGCAGCGAGCTGGGTGACCTTCTTCACGAGGAACGAGCGCGACACCCATGTCGTACGTGTCGCACGTTCACATCGCACGCGTAACCGCTTACTGCATCAGTGCTTACATTAACCCCTGTCTTGCATAGCGCGTCGGTGTCCTGTGTCTAAAGCACTCCATGTAAATGTTGATAATGCCAAAATACTTCGTATACATTCTGTAATACTGAATAGGGAAGTTTATTTTAGCAAGTGTTATAAAAGAGTGATTGAAAAGTTAATTTAGCCTGTACGAATCTGAGAAAGAATATGAGGTAGTATGAGCTATACTCCACCGGACTCAGTGCGGATTGGCGGAGGGGTGTTTGCAAGGCAAGCGACCAACCTAGCTGTCAGATTTTATCAAGCTGCCCAGTAGGGCGATTTTTGTGAAATCAGATAAGTATTTTTTGTGATAGCAAAACACTTTAAACGATAATGCTAGGTTACTGATCACTATAAAGGCACCATAGTGTGCAATTGCTGGGCGTGGACTGCTAAATAAGTGCAGTAACGCGAGATTTTGAGGTTTCCACAGCTACACAAACAAAACTAGCCAATATTTTTGCATTGTTAAACTATACTACCCTAAGCCACTTCGTAATAAATATGTATGCACACGTACTAATTCCGTCATGAACGCATGTCTGGTGCACGGAGCAGTCTTGGGCAGATGTATGATGAACGTCTCGGAAGCCATGGAGGTGGTGGACACTATCAGAAACGCAACAGAGGAGCTTGGACTCAGCGCTCAAGAGGTGGCAACTCAGATCAACAATCTAGTTAATTTCGATCAGGTAGAGTATGTTTGCGTATTCATTCAGTCATTATTGACGCCAGTTACAAAACTTTACCATAACTATCGTAAAATGAGACGTATTGTTTTTTATTTATAGTAAACTTTGAGAGATAGTATTCTTGAATGAAGAGCATGGAAATACATAGTATCAAGTCGTACTCGTAACGTTTGAAAGATAAAATAATCAGTGGTAGATAGACAATTATTAGTGTATAAAAATGAATGTAGAGCATGATTTTGCCTTCCTTATTAGTAATAGATTTTTTATTGTATTTACTATCAGTTGATTACATCATTATAGTAACTAGAAGGAAGGTAGTATTTTCATTAACACCGACATAAAAAAAGACATCGAAAAACAAGTGCGAGGATCTGCATGCCTGAGCCTAAGGGCTGAATCGACTGATGATAACTAACTCTGATATCTTCTTACCTATCTATATCTATACAACCCATTACCGGTGATGCACTATTAAATAACTAAAACATATAACCAGAGCTTGATGGTACTACGATTTCACCACGCATTGTTAAACACAAATCTACTAACTAACTACTAACCTACAAACAACACAAACTCCCTTTTTGAATTACCAGACCGTCAAAATTGGATTTACTTTAAATGACGGAATATCTTTCCGTCACAAATTTTGGAGCATTTTTCATTTTTGCCCTTTCCTTTTTAACGTCAAATTAAGAGACAGTTTACATATCCACTTAGCACGACATGAGGAGCAAGGTGTATTAAAAGTTTTTAACGATGTTCTTTCTGCGTATGCAGCTGTCTTCGCAAATAGTTCAGGACTTGGTGCAGTCTCGATGGTACATGGCAGGCGCGCTGGTAGCCGTGGTCGTCATCTGTTTCCTCTACATCCTGCTGCTCCGGTGGGTGGTGACACCCGTCGTCTGGGCCTCCATAGCCTGTCTTCTTGGAGCTCTGGGCTTTTGTAAGTAAAGCTTGATATTTTTTAAATCACAACCGCTGTTTGCTGATTGCCTCTAGGTGTTTCCAATATAATAGGACCACTAAGTTAATAAAGCCTTCGTATGATGACCATTAAATGAAGCATATGCATATAAAATCAAACCTGGCAATCTCCATATTACATTTCATATGGCGATTATATTATCGTTATTTCTAAGCTCTGATATAAACAAATAGTTGATCCGGATTTTCGGCCCGACCCGGGATTCAAACCCAGGACCTCTTGTTATTGATCCGGTCATGTCGGATCTGCCGTCTCACCGAACAATGCGAGTGAGGGAACCGAGAGAGAATTTTCCCTTGTTTATTGCACACACACTTGAGCCCTTTTGACCCCCTTGGTCGGAAACGACCAAGAGGACGTTGTAAGATCCGGGTGCTCTGACCCAGGCATCAGAAGATGGTCCTTTATTTCTCCAACTCTTCACTTGTCTCATCTTAGCTGTTTCTTTGCAGGCTGCTATTTGTGTTACAAGAATTACGCATACTACAAAGCCAACCCGGTCAGCCTTCATCAGACCACCAACTTAAAAGGTTATGCAGAGTCTCTACTGACTAAACAGGAGACTTGGATGGTCCTGCTAGTAATCGTCGCTATTGTGCTCGTCATATTGCTACTGCTGGTGATATTTTTGAGGAAACGAATCACAATAGCCATCGCACTTATTCGTGAAGGAAGCAAGTGAGTAAACTATAAATTGGTAACTTTATCATGTGTTAGATTGTATATTTCGTGAAATAACAATTTACTTTTTTCAGAGCAATCATATCTGTGAAAACCACAGTATTCTTCCCAATAGTGCCATGCATACTACAGTGTGCGGTCATCGCTTACGGTGTCATCGTACTCATGTTTGTGATGTCCATGGGAGACTCGGCATTCCGTATTGTTAACTTACAAAACGACACCGATTGCAAATGCAATAAGCCATACCAGGTAAAACGTATATTCCGCTTTTAACGTTATTTTCATTTGTTTTGTTTCATTTTTAACATTATTATTAAAACACATTCTTTAGGATTTTGAAAAATGCAATCCCCTGGAGTTCACCACAGTATGTCAGAAGCCAAACGGCCTCGCGTGCAGTCTCGCGACCTGCCACTTCACCGGCCTCGACAGTCCGACGAGTGCTATCTATTTGCATCGTAAGTCAAGCCAAGAGCTTATTGAAATAGTCGTTTCTCGTCAATCGTTACAATTTCATGCGTCATCAACATAATCATATTCAAATTATCTTCGACAGTCGCTAATTTGCTTGGATTCTTCTGGACGATGTTCTTCATCAGTGGCGTCTCCGACATGATGCTTGCGAGCACGTTCTCGACGTGGTACTGGACGTTCCATAAGAGGGACTTGCCGTTCTTCACTCTTACTTCTGGCATCTATAGAACATTACGGTAATTTTCGTTAATCCAACTACCGGACATGCAAAGTCGTCAATTCAATTCAATTCAACTCATTTATGCGCTCTTTATGTTACATAAATATCTTAAATATCAATACTGCAATTTCAACTTATAAATATGCGCCAGACAACACACCAATTGTCTTGGTTTCGAAGTAAGGAATATCCTTCTTTGTATTCTTGTATTTCCTTACTTATCAATTCATTTTTTTTTCTATTTAGCTACCATCTGGGTACAGTTGCTTTTGGTGCGCTCATCATCGCAATAGTACGGGTCATTCGAGTCATGCTGGAGTACATCGACCACAAACTGAAGAAGTTCGACAATCCACTTACGCGTTGCGTTATGTGCTGCTGTAAATGTTTCTTTTGGTGCTTGGAGAACTTCCTCAAGTTCATCAACAAAAATGCCTACATCATGTGTGCAGTGCATGGAAAGAACTTCTGCAAGAGTGCAAGAGATGCCTTTTCTTTACTCATGAGGAATATTATAAGGGTTGTGGTCTTAGACAAGGTAAAAGCTCCTTCTCAATAAAAGTCTTCTTTTCTGTTTTTTTTCATCGTACATAATATTGCATAGTGTCATAATTTATTCTTGTATTTCCTCAGGTGACGGACTTCATATTCTTCCTATCTAAACTGCTGATCTCAATCGGCGTCGGTTTCGCCGTGTACTACCTCCTGCAGTGGAACCTCGTCTACGAAGTGACGCAGGGCGAAAGGCTTAACTACAACTACGTCCCAGCCATAATACTGAGTCTCGCTACGTACCTTATCAGTAGCATTTTCTTCAGTGTATACTCAATGGCAGTAGATACCCTGTTCCTTTGCTTCCGTAAGTTCTTGCACAATTTCATAGTCCTACAAAGTTACGTTTTTAAAATCGAAAAGTTGTTTATTGCCTAATTTGTTTATCACCAAGAATGATCAATGTATATAAATGTATAATATTATTTCGTAAAAAAAATATATTAAGCTTTTATTTATCATAATAATTATTCAGTACTTTGCTTTCTATCTACTATCAGTTTTTTTTATAAACCCCTATTTAATATTTTATCAATATTCCACTTATCCTGATTCTTTAATATCCTTATAGTTTAATCCGGTGTATTTTTTTTAAATCATGTCCCCAACTTTTACCTCTCACCCATCCAAAAAATATAGAAGTCTATACACTGAACAAACCTTAATTTGTCTTTTATAGTCATATGCCATTTTTATTATTTTACAGTTGAAGACTGCGAAAGAAATGATGGATCCAGTGAGAAGCCATACTTCATGTCTAAAAATCTTATGAGAATATTAGGAAAGAGAAACAAAATAGATTAGTTTAGTGACAGAATTAAGTTTGGGTTATGCAGGCAGGTCACATAAAAGTCACAAATTAAAAAAAAAATGCTTTCTATACTCAAATAAAACTATCAATAATAATTCCAAATTTTGTGATAGGAGACTTTTAATTACTACCTCAATTAAGTCTGTAAACTGTATCTAATCTGTATCCCTATTCCATATCTGTTGCACCTTACATCTTAATGGAATAATCCTAATTTAGCAGCAGCCCATCCCATAATAAGCCACCTAACTTTAAAGATTAATAATTTTTGAAATTTTTATGTAGTTTATGGTAACTCAATTATGATAGATTTAGATTTAAATATCTATGCCAAAAAAGTTTTTTTTTAATTAGAAATTAACTAAGTGTAAGTGTACAATAATAATATTGAATTTTGAGCAATGTACTATTTGTGATTTATGAAATTATGACTTAATATTGATTATACTTTGAATCACATGTGTATAAAATCTTGTTTTCAGAATATATAACGCCAAGATTTATACTTTTTATACAGAAATGCATTGTGTCATGCAATTTATAAGTACTTTTGTTATATTAAAATATCCTTTTATAATTTGTTATTTTAATTGACCTTACCTTGAGTGTTGTTCTTGATATTAATATTGAAACGAAGGATTAAACCTCAACAACATTATTTATTCTATGCTGAGTCAAGAAGGCAACATCCAACATGGCCTCTGGATCGAGTAGATCTTTAACAGAGTCATATTTTAAACTTTCTTCATATGCAAACATTATACTAGTGTCATCAAGCATCATCTTGGAGGCGACAAGTGCTGAAATGCAGTTCTTTACTCGGGCCATTGTTTCTCTATCTGATCTATTAACTGGCTGCAAGTATAAAATTTCAAGGAACAATAAAGAATAAAATACATATCTATTTTATAGTATCCATAATAGTCCCTACCTGTAAATCAAAATTTGCAATTTCATCTTTGTCTTCTTCTTCTAACAAGATATCATGTTTTTGGGGACTTATCCAGATAAACCCATTATTACCAATAATGATTGAAACACCACATGGCAAATTGTGAAAATGATTCTTTCTCCTTTTCACCAATGAGGGAAACACTTTCATCAGTGTACCTTGGGGTAGCTGAAAAAAATTATATAAAATATTAAGTATTTAGATAAAACTTCTTTTTGATATATTCATTTACTATTTAGGAGTAAATCGTACCTTCCCATATTTTAAGCTCCTTGTATGTAAAGATAAAGAGCCATCAGAGAAGACACTCTGCACTTCTGCACTGATAAGGTCACCTTCCTGCAAGTGTTTTCTCATCATCTGCTCATCTTCAGCAGACCTCCGACGCTATAAGCATTAAATTTTTCTCTATAACATTATAATCTTGTAAAGTAGATAAAATAATAATGTCTACATCATAAATAATTTCAACATACCAGTTCACCACCAGGAAGATTGACCGCTGATAATTGAAGCACAGAGTCTAATCTGGAATTAGTTTCAACCTTCCATCGACGTTGTTGCACTTCAAGAACTCTGCCAACAACTACATCTCCAATTTCACCTACATACCGACTTTTCAGGGGACGAATGCATATTAGCTTATTCACCTTTTGCATCACACCAGCCACAGAGGACTTGAGAGAGTCATCTTCAGCGTAAGTTCCATGACCACTGGAAATAGCCATCAGATATAAATAGTATCCCGTAAAGCGTGGAGACCACCATAAAAGGCGATGATATATATAGAATTGTCAATGACTGATTAAGAATTTTTTAGGAAAAGAAGATCTAATCTAAAACTTACCGCATAAAATCTTGCATGCCCGATATAACCTCTCCAGGTGTATAAAATCGAGGCAGCTCATTACTAGACGCAACACAATGATTTACCCTTTCGGAAGCCAAACGGATAGAGACATGTCCAGTCATTTTGATAAATTAATATGGAATGGTATGGTATTTTAACACTGAAATGTAAAACAATCACCAACACCACCAATCCAAACAACACAGATGAATAATATATGTATCTAGATACAGATCGGACACTCAAGAGGGCGCCTGTAGCCAATAGGAAAAAATGCCCCACCTCAGTTTAAAAAAGCAACTGTCATTTGATAGTGTTGTACAGAGTGGATTTCACACCTTTCTTCAATGTCGATAAACTAGTGATGTATCGCAGTCGATAGATTCGTATTGATGTCTATGATAATACTTTTATGTTGCCTATTTTTGTCAATTAAAAAACGTTGTGAGTTTACACATAATTTATTGAACAAACAAGAAAATATAACAAATATTAAAAAATACTTGATAATATGAACAAAATAGACATGCTATCTTAACAAATTATTTGCTACCTAATAAACTTAACTTTCTCTTTTAAAAAAATATAATTTGGTAAATAACCCCTTTTCCATACTTCCCTAATGATATTTACATATGTAGAGAGAATTGTCGAGGTGTATTATGAATCACATTAGACTACTACAAGGAAATAAAAAAATATAACAAAGGAATGGATAAAGATTAAAGTTATAAATGCCATGTACAATTTTGTTGAAATCTTGATGTAGGTAGTATAAATATTAGCTTAATATCTTCCTAACTTAGTATTTACCTAAAGTCAGTTTTTCAGTGCTTGGCTAGTATTGTACACAATATTGACAATATGTTTTAACAAAATGATTAATTATAAAATAAAATAAATACAAAATCACAACAAACATATATTTTTCATCTTTGAACATCTAGATCTTTTAAAATCAAATAGTTAATTATAATTTATTTTTATCAATTAAATTTCCTGATATTACTTAAATTTTAGTCATAAAAATATGGTTTACAATATTCAAAAAGCAAAGAAAAACTGGCTTTATACAATTTTGACAATATAATTATTAAAGCAATTGAACTCCTCTCCTTTATACATATACGAGGCAAACTATGGGGCGGATTTACTACTGGAGTTTATGCGATAAGAGAAAAAACATGGGATTTGAACCTTGACATTAATTTTTATGTAATTAAATCACAATAAAACAACACTTCAATATCAATATAGACATAAAGTCTTATTTTCTTGTGACTATGATATAATTAATAAATTATGTCAGAAAAAGGTACACAACACTCAAATACCACACAGGTTCTCTTTCCCTAGGAGCAAAAAGTTAAAATGTAAGCACTTTGAATAATCAGTAATTAATTCCCCTTCCTCACATTGTATGCCAGTACACGTAAACCTACACATTGAAGTAGATGGCACATACCAGGAGCTGGCATGCAAGTGTGCCAGCTACAGGCATGTGGATATAATAATAATTATTTACAGACACAAAATGTTATAATGCTGTTACAAACAAAAACTTTGGCTTCCCTCTCCTAATGTCAAACGATAGCATTATGTAAAAGGTTTAAGTATTACACTTCAGAAACACAAACCGTACCATTAACTGAACTGAAACCAGCAGGGGAGAAGAAACGCCAGTACAGTAGCCTTTCTTCACTGGTATACAAAACCTGAACATGCTTCCTTCCAACGCTTCCTTTGTATCGAGACTGGCCAACTCAAACACAAAGTGGCTTCTGCTTGAAGAGTGAAGACATACAAATTGTACTGGTGTTACACCTGACAAATTGAAGAGCTTGTAGAATCAGACAAATTTTCTAAGCGTTCCCAAGAGTATCGTTATGATCGTTCAAAAGCACTCCTACTCAGTACAATAACTTGAGTCAGTCAAATTTTGCGGAGCCTTATATAGGCGGGAACACATTCAACTAAAAAGTAAAACTGTTTGGAATTCATTTACTTATTGGAAAAGATCGATCGTTGCGATGAGGAAAAATTGAAAGTTTTTCAAAGAAAAATCCGATAAAATTTCTGACACTTCTGTCAGTCAGTCAAAGACAAGAAAGATGGCCAAGATGATTTAATTTTTTTAAGATGACGGACTAAGAGCACAGGTGTCAGATTCAAATTTACTGTCACTAACATCAAAAATGACATAGTACGACTCAAAAAAAAGATTATTTTCTAGAATGAGTGAACAATTAATAATGATGTTACTTACACATTCTACGGAATCGTTCTATAAACCTCTTAATCGATACATTTAAAATCGATTTGTCAATATCGATACTTTCTTATCGATACATATTGGTCGATAATATGATAATTATCTTTCCTATCAAAATTTAAAAAAACATGCAAGGCAGATGTTATGATGAGGCAAAAAATAATAGATTTTTGCGTTGGTTTCATCAAGATCATTTAATTTGAGTGATAGATAATAAGTAATCTATGGTAAAATAAAAGAACAATGTAAAGTCCTCATTGGAACCTAATATAAATCGCCAGGATAGAAATACATCATGAAGACACTTTTTCAAGAAAATATAGCCATAATATTAAATGGTATACAAATTACATGACAGCTGATATTTGCCGGCCCAGGATAGCTATTATAAGTATAAAACATACGCAGGGACACAGATCCGACACGCAGAGACCTTACTTAGCTATATATTTAAATTTACTTACAAATAAAATAAAATTTACACACATGTAGCTACAATTATGACGAGGATATGGATCTGTATCCAACAGGTATATGCCATTCTTTGATTTTTTGTAATTACATTATATATTTAAAACTGTTAACTCAGTTTAGCTCCATACAAAACATATTTACAATTACACAGTAATACACTGATCCAAAACGGAAGAGATATTCAAATAAGTTTTCATGAGCCCATTATTTTACATTAAAGCATATATTATAATACTTATGATTTACCAAACACCTTTTAATAATAACTTCGTTTATAGATTGCTCGGATCCCTCTACCTCTATAAGTGATTACACTCACACTCGGCCGTTTTCTTAAAAATAACCACCTTAGATTGACGGCTAAGTAATTAATAATTGATATTATTTTAATGAGGACAAAAACGGTAAACATTCATTTAGTTTGACTATGGCGTACAATTTTAAATTTTAGCATGACTTAGTCGTACAATTTCAAATTTTTACACATGACTATGTCGTACAATTTCAAATTTTATGTCATTCAAACTTAATACCTACTTCCTGGTCCCTTTTAATTTGTAGAAGTTTTTCTTCTTAAAAATAATTAATAGATTACCATTGTCACAAAAGGAGGTCTGGACTAGAAACCCCAAGGCGCCCAGTGTCATTTTTTTTGTAGCGAAAATATTCCTTTTAAAACAGCCCGAGTGCTATCTCCCGGTTGTATCTGTAAAATATATTCATATTTGTTTTTTCTAACAGATCTTATTGTTAAGGTAGGACGTCATAAGGATAATTTTATGCCGTAAGGATAATATTATTAATGTTATTAGAATATTTATTTACATACGCCAGGCAGTAGTGTATTCTCGTAGCGTTTTAGGTACACCTACGAAATGTCTGGATTCGAAGTAAGAACTTTGCTCTCTAGACAAAAAAATACATCACCCATTACATCACTTGGGTACAAACAAACGCTCATGCTTATCTCATATCACATCAAATATTTGCGGGATTCGAACCTGCGACTGCAGCTGCGCAGGGCATGTAACCTAGAGCGCGAACCACTTCACCCAACATCATGGCCTTATTATAACTAACCAACTACCCGCATCCTACATACAACACAACTACGCAATTTTCTTTGTTTAGGGTGGGTGGAAATATCTTAACGCCGACTGATTGTGATCACCCGGTTGACAATGTTATAGCAGTCAATCAACAGTTCACCACTCACTACGTATGGGTAGCTTTAAATCAGTTAAGTACTATCTATTACATTGCACGCAGTTGCCGCTATGAAAATCACGTGCTCACGCTGCTCTTCTTAGTATGAAAGCGCGCACTTTCGCGCCCCAGTCCATATCCTGTTGCGACCTAATATGAAAGTGCCCAAATAGAACCATACTACCTGATTATGGAGGAGAATCTTAACAAAAACATTTCAGTCTCCAATTTCAAGGTATATGCTTTTGGTGGTTGTGCTAAAACCAAATTGACATTTCTGCCTTATAAATTGTCTCTTTTCATGAAAATTTTATGTTTTCTCCAGCAATGTATTTTTGACAAAACGATGTAAAACTGACAATTTCACATAAGTCAAAGTGGCGTAAAATAAAATAAAACGGCCATAATCAAATTAGGCAAATGATACACTTGCGAAGTAATTTGTCTATGGAATAATTACAATTGACTTTCACTCATTCTCTATAGTTAATCGAAGAAAACCAAAAAATCTGTCCATTCAGTAATGACAACTGCTAAGCTCACGGGGTAGAAACGGCCATAGAGATGACATAGAGTTAGTGGGAACGCCTTATAATCTATGCAAAAATTCCTACGCACTTTTGATTGGCTATTTGGCAACAAACATATTTAATGATATCTAGTGATCACACTAGGAACTAATTACTATGTCTTATTTGTCAAAATGGGTTCCCACTTTAGGTATGTTTTCCCTAGAAATGGGGGGAATGCAAGATGGATGAGAAATATTTCGAAGAAAATTATTCTAGGAGAAATCTGGATTTACTAAAATAAATTGAATAAAAAGTAAATTAAAATAATATGAATGTATAACTAAAGACGTACTATGAAATCTCTGATGAACAGTTTCTTAATTTTATTAATAATCAAAAATTAACAAGACTGAATTGGATATTTCGTATCGTATGTCTTTTTCATGAATATTTGTGAGAAAATAGATGTTTAAACATTTAATTTAGGTGATTTATGGAAAACATAAATAAATATTTATCATTTTATGGTTAGGGGCAAACGTAATCAGAAACTGGCAACCCTACTTGTCAATATAAATGTTTCAAAATGGCAGTTTATTTTGGTTTTCTTTCTTGTAAATCTTGTAATTTCGCATTTTAGGAGTAATTTTGTACTTTAGTTTACTAATTGACTATATAAGTATCAAAGGCCCTAAAATCGAAGGCACAGCTACATCGCTCAGGTGAATAAAAAGCAATACTGTGGATATAACCTCAAGGTTTGTACTTTTATGTTTTAATTTGTATATTTTGATTCGGGCTGAATTAGAGCTCTGATGTTTCCTTTTTCTAGATTCATATTCTGAATTCTGCTTATCCGTAGTCGAGGCTTAGTTTTTATCAGATGGAGCACCTAACCTTACATAACCTATTCTATGAAAAATGAATGAAAGAAATTCATAAAAAATGCCTTATCCTTGCCTTATTAAACGTAGCCCGACAAACGAAAAGTGGGAACGAATTCTTAGGAATCAAGTTAACTGCAGCATGGACAAAATTACGGTCCATGCCTGCATTTAAAATGGAAGAAAGTAGTACCGAAATTAGTTGAAAAGTATTTGCTTACATTATGTATGTTTTAATACTATTTCACACAATAAGTGCTAGATAAAATATTATGAGTGAATAATTGTATGTAGTTAGATTGTCATCTCATACCTACCTTTTAAACGTTTAAGGTTTGCCGACTTGATTTGAAGAAAGAATATACAAAATGGACTACGAAGAGTTTTTTACCAACTTAAAAAAAGGAGGTTATTGATTTGTGCTCTCTCATTTTTAAAACCTGTGGTAATATCTTCAGAGGAGCCAATTCCTGCTTTATGTAAGTACAAAAATATTGTTATGCTCTTAAGTGAAATATTTCTCCTAGATAAATAGTATTAAATTAGTTTATGGGACAACACATTGATTCATGCTGAATAAATCTTTGGTCTTTGGTGTAAGTACAAAAGCATAATAAAAGCTAACAGTTCATAATTAAAATTATCAAATGTCTTGAAAATGTTACCAGATAAACCCCAAACAACAGATTAACGGAAACAGCAAATAATGTTAATCATCATTAATAAATGAAAATGAAAATTTGGCACGACACTAAATGTAGGTCATAAAACGTGATTAGCAGCAGCTACCAGGCTCCCGGATGGTTACCTGGCCGATAAAAAAGGTGAAGAAACTTGAATTTTATGATTGTTTATTCTCTAATTTAGACCCTTTTTTATTATTACTCGGTGGACTCAATTCTGGCCATGCGACTTAAAATTAATAATGAACCTTTCCCTTATAACTAAATAAAAAAAGACAGACTACAATGATTTGGAAACATCAAACTAAATAGCTGTCAGTCGCTCAGAAAAATACTTGCGTAATTTAGTGTAGTCCATAGACAATTAAGTGACGATCTCTTAATGTCCCTGCAAAATTGTCTATGGATGGACGTAACTAAATTACTTATGTAGGTATGTCTCTTTTAATTTTGTTATAAGTGAATGAGAAATTACTTCAGTTTTAGTCGATTGCATGGACTAAATTAAGTCCACTAAGTAATAAAAAAAGATATTATGATACCGCCAAATTAAGACAATAAAAAAACTGCAAAGCTTGTTCATCTTTTCTACTTGCAAGGTAACCATTTAGGTAGTAGATAATCACGGTAGCTACTAATCACGTTTACTGTCGTGCTAGTTTTCATTTTCATTAATTAATGATGACTAAAATTATTTGCTGTTTGGGTTAATCCGTTGTTTGGGGTTTATCTAATAACATTTTCAGGACATTTAATAATTTTAATTATGAACTGTTAGCTTTTATTATGCTTTTTGTACTTACACCAAAGACCAAAGATTTTATAATGATCCTAGGAGAGAAAAATATTAAGCACTCTTTTCACAAAAATTGCTTCTTTGCCAATATATTCAGTGTAACTTTTTTTTCCACGCGGAACGTAGCACTATTTTAGTATTATGTAATTGGCATTAAATGTAGAAGTTTTTATGCTGTTGGACACAAACTGTTCAGTATATATTTTTTTTCAACACAGGTCTTTAAACTTTGAGTAAAAATTTATCGGGCCAAAAAAAATCAAAATATGGTCATTTTCTGACTAAACTATTGAAGTTATTGGTAAAAAATGGTTTTAGCTACTTAGTTCAATTATGAAAAAAATATAATAATTCAGAAAAACATAAATTTTCGCAGTATTAAAATAATGGTGACAACTAAAGTGATGTAAGTCAAATTTTTTGAAAAAAATATAAATTATTGAATAACTCTTAAACCATGAGACTTTTCTTAATCCATGTTGGCCTATTCTGGTAGATCATGCCCTCATCTATCTTGGATTTTCGGTTGAACCACTACTTACGGGACACCCTGTATATACCCCCACATGTGTGGTCGGTTTCAGCGTATGGAATAATTTAAATTTTTTTCTTGTCCTTTCTGGCTGTTATGTTTACGTTAGTTAGAGTTTAATGTACTTACTTTTCCATCAGGTAGTTTTTACAAAATTATTTGCTGTGAGCATTCCCATAAAAAGTTTGCTCTGGTCATGTGATTTGTGTTTTTTAAATAATCCTTATCCTATTTAGAAGCTATTATGTATGTTTGTGATGTTTGAATTTAGGCTAGTCAAATAAGTATCTCACTCTAGCTACAATACTTTATGTTGATCATTTTTGTCATTAACAGGACACCGCCTGGACAGTTCATTCATCAGTTTGCTACACAATGAAGACCAAGTCCAAGAAAGTCAGTTGAGCAGCTGATCAACTGTTTCAACGCGGTGCGGTGGGCTCCGAGCGAGGAAAATACGACTATCAATGAGCTATACAAACTATCTCTGACCATTCATACTCATGTTATCAAATCATTGTGTTTATAGTAATAACTAGTGGTCCAATAATGGTAATGCAAAGACGATAAACTTTGTAATGTTCCCTAATATTGTCAAATTGGTCGGCTGCTTAAGTTGTGTTGTTTAATATTCCTTTCTATGTCTGATAATGTTGCTGGCAATGGCACATCTATACATGTAACTTTATTTACTGGTAAACTTGACAATAAATTGTTTGGAACTTGTCAAGTTCCAAACATTCATTTGAACGATGAATAACGTGGGGCATATTTGTTTTGCACAAAGGCAAGGTGTGAGTGTACAATATGCAAGTCTTCACCAAAACATCGTTTTTGTCTCCTCAAATGTAGTACATAATAAGTTAGTAATTATAGCGCCCCAGTTGCCCTCCACATACACTTAGATAATTATTGTAAACAGTTAAATTTATTATATGTCTTAGCAATCCCGTTTTGATGTACTTTTCAATCTGATTTTGTTATTTTATTAGCAATTAAAGTTTTGTAATGTTTTTAATTGTTTTCTTTTCAGGTTTTGTCACACTGGATGCGTTCTGCGATCAGGTCAAAGTTTATCATACACCATGCGGGCTGTAGTTGCTTTGACCTAACCGCAGAATACATCCAGTGTGACAAAACCAATCCCAGAGTCAATAAAAAATAACTATACGGTATGTACCGTTATTAACGACCTATTGGATAACGATAACGTTACGTAATGCAAAAATATTATAATCTTTGCCTTTTGTGAGAAGAATTCTATGACGTCACGTTCTTCTTCTTCTTTTGGCTCACTAGCGCCACCGATTCGCGTCGGTGTGTTTTCGCAACTGAGCTGTCAAAATTATCCACTAACTCAGGCGCTCAAAAGGTGGCGTTGCTTATCTGTCTTTAGACATACTCTTACTAATCTTTAGACATACTCTTACTAATCTGTGGCTAAGCTGGTTAGACACAAAAAAGAGAAAAAATATGACTGACATTAAAATGTGACAGATTGCTAAAAAAAGGCGATGACATATCCATTTTTCGGCGTACTTTTGAGCTTACGTCAGCCTGAAAGATGGTTTCACCCATGCCACTCTTTTTTATGGTTCCTTCGACAAGTGTGTTTTCTACGCCTACAAATTTTGCGATATTTGTAATTGAAAACAATAAAATAGGATGGGGCACGAATTCTATAAGGAGAGATTTGGCAGTATGAGCTGTCTACGGCCTGCCAAACAACAAATAACAACACCACAGATTAGTAAGAGCATAGATATGACAGATAATACAAAGGTTGTAAAGCTCTTGGAGCGTTTAGGACTTATAAATTTTGGGGTGGGGATATTATGCCACGAAAACTACCACAGATTATGTGAAATTGCAGATTCGATAGGGCTCTGACGCTAAATTCCGCATAAAAGAATAATAAAACGACGCTAGCGACACCACAGGTTACTTCCCCTAACTTTATAAGGGTCCTAAACGCTCCAAAAGCTTTCCAATCTACCTGTCTTATGTTTGCCACAGATTTGTAAGACTGAACAGCAGCACAGAATATATAATGTGACGTTTTCAAAGTGACATCTGTAGTTCCATTTTTGGCTTATACGAAGTATATTATAGACTTGACAGCCGCGTTCACCCGTATGAGACAGATATAACCACTATACAGTCCATGGGGACTGTAGTCCCCAAAGAAAAACTACTCTCAACTGTCCATGGTGACTACAGTCCCCAAACAACATTGTTGCGACAACGTCCCGTTGTATGCTATTTTATAAAAGTAAGCGGTGTTTTAGTACGACCAGTCGAATACAGATGTCTCTAGGAATGTATGAACCATCTGTAGGAACATTACGTTTCTATACCATGGCAACAAAAATTTTAGGTAAAAGAAAAAATAAAATGACAGTTCGCCATTTTGCACGCAGATTCGCGCATATTTTGTATTTATTTTGTTTATTTTAATAGAAATAACACTAAATACATACTTGTTTTGGTATCAATTTAAAGAATAGATCGTCTTCTTTCTTTTTACATATTAATCATTGGCAAATATTATTTATATATTCGGTACAACTCGAAATAAAAACACGTAATTTTTTATTCCAGTCACCAAGTTAAACCTTTTTTTACAACTTACACTCGCTTTAAGTGATTAAGTGCAAAGTTATTTAAATAGTGGTTTTTATTAGCATTCCGCAGGTATTTAAAGTTTTGATACAGCTTAAGTAGTTTTTCTGTGATAAGTGTTTTTGTCGGCGCAGTCAATAAAATTCTAGCCGCGCGCGGTGGCGGCCGAGCGTGGACAGTTGAGAGAAGAATGTCTCGCGCGCGTGGACTGTATAGTGGTAGTACTTACGTATTTTGGGGTGGCCATGTTCATAAAAATTTACTCCCCACCCATATAAATACACTAGTAACCTTAATTACAATAAATACTTAATTTTACAGTCAAAATCTTTATTTATTTGTACAAAAAAATATTAACATAGGGATAAAACAAAAAATTGTGTACAAAAAAAATTTTTAAGAAGGAAATAGGATTTTTAACGTCATAGAACAGAATAAGTCCGCCAATTATACAACTTACAGAGCAATAAAGTTTAAATAAAATAGTCAACAAATAACTTTTATGGGCCGTTAAATGATGTAAGTTTACTAATAATAACATAAATACGCAACATAAATTTGTTGCGTACATTCAAATATTTGCCAAATAAGTTATCCGTTGCTTTTTCTGAAAGCATTCGGTTTTAAAATGGATAGAACACATGCGAGTGTGCTTGGTAGACTGCCAGTTTTGCCGTCCAGTCGCTGCAATCCAAACCTTTAGTACCGTCTCGTCTTTTGGAAATCTATATAAATGAACACAAATCATAATTAGTTCAAATAATAATGATCACTACAACGCATGAAATGTTCATCCAGCAATTAAAATACATATACGATTTTTAAAATTAGTCGATTGTAAATTACCCTTAAATCGAGAACTTTTACCCTTTGTATTGTGGTATCCCTAAAGGCAACGATAACCCAGCAAAATTTAAAATACTAACAAAATGGCTACCGTAATAGCCATAACCTTAGACGAAGTATATTATAGACTTGACAGCCGCGTTCACCCGTATGAGACAGATATAAAGTACTTACGTATTTTGGGGTGGCCATGTTCATAAAAATTTACTCCCCACTCATATAAATACACTAGTAACCTTAATTACAATAAATACTTAATTTTACAGTCAAAATCTTTATTTATTTGTACAAAAAATATTAACATAGGGATAAAACAAAAATTGTGTACAAAAAAAATGTTTAAGAAGGAAATAGGATTTTTAACGTCATAGAACAGAATAAGTCCGCCAATTATACAACTTACAGAGCAATAAAGTTTAAATAAAATAGTCAACAAATAACTTTTATGGGCCGTTAAATGATGTAAGTTTATTAAATAATAACATAAATACGCAACATAAATTTGTTGCGTACATTCAAATATTTGCCAAATAAGTTATCCGTTGATTTTTCTGAAAGCATAATGTTTTAAAATGGATAGATAGAACACATGCGAGTGTGCTTGGTAGACTGCCAGTTTTGCCGTCCAGACGCTGCAATCCAAACCTTTAGTACCGTCTCGTCTTTTGGAAATCTATATAAATGAACACAAATCATAATTAGTTCAAATAATAATGATCACTACAACGCATGAAATGTTCCTCCAGCAATTAAAATACATATACGATTTTAAAAATTAGTCGATTGTAAATTACCCTTAAATCGAGAACTTTTACCCTTTGTATTGTGGTATCCCTAAAGGTAACGATAACCCAGCAAAATTTAAAATACTAACAAAATGGCTACCGTAAAAGCCATAACCCACAGAGTTGAGCCATAGACGACCTTTTATATTTGGTCAGGTAATAATACAAAAATATTTTACAATTCGATTGATAATTCACTACTTTTTCCACTATTATGTATGTTCTTTTATAGGATTTAAGATTAATGCACTTCGATGCAGGTAAAACATATAGGAACAATATAAATGAGGCTTACTTACGTGTGAAATGTTATGTTTTCATATTTACGCTCAGTACGGCTTTTACATCCAAGCACACAACAATTTACCATGTTGAGTAAGTAAAACAATCACTCCGTAATCCACAAAACACTTCACTTGCACAAAATTTATTTTAAATTTGCAATTTTATTGTATTTTTCGCATAGACGTCAAATGTCTGCCCTTATTTTTAAATTGTGGCAGGCCGAAATCACAGATGAATAATATATGTATCTAGATACCGAA
The DNA here is from genome assembly GCA_963584085.1 of Pyrausta aurata. Taxonomy (NCBI): domain Eukaryota; kingdom Metazoa; phylum Arthropoda; class Insecta; order Lepidoptera; family Crambidae; genus Pyrausta; species Pyrausta aurata. The sequence goes on from OY757254.1 coordinate 10,765,931, forward strand.
ATTACCTATGAACGGTGATAAGGACAAAAAACAATATCTGCGTCTCTCTCACTCTTAAGTACTTTTGTATACAGCCATCACTTTCTAACTTGTCAATTTTAAATATGTGTCAAATCTACAGGATACATAATCTAAGATTTTTGGCCATTCTCTAGATAAGTTTGTTGCACTTACCACAGAATATATAATAGTACTATACCTATACGATACTCTTACTAATCTGTGATGCCACAGATTAGTAAAAGTATGTGTATTGCTGTGTATTGTGTGTGTTGTGTGTGCCTACTTGTCACTACTTGTCTGTGTGACTGACTTGTTTTGTTTTGGTTAAAAATATTGGAAGCAAGAAAACAGCACTATATAAATCAATTAGATTTATTACATCTCAGTCATGTCTGCTGCTAATGCGGCTCCCATTACGGCTACTGATAGTTTGTCGCAGGCATTGAAGGCCAACATCATACCTAATCAAGAATATTTACTTCAGGTAGTAAGATTAATTTTCTTTCTAGTTTTCTGTTAAACTTTTGTGAATTTGTAATTCATCCAAATGCATTTTGCATGCAGGGTTCTGTTCTAGATTCGGCAGTTGAAGTATTACTGCATCGCCTGCGAGGACTCTGTGATAACGTAGACGCCGGCCCAGAAACGTTTGACGACCAAGAAGTTTGTTTTAGCTTGCGAGATCCTAATGGACAGGTAACATACCTGTTATGTTGCTAATCAATTAAGTAGTTTTATAATTTGCATTCCATATGATACCTAATGTTGGTCAATATTAGTGGTTAAGCCTTGCAAGAGGACCTATTTGAGGGTGGCTTAAAAAATTTGACAGAAAGGTTTGTCACATGCATTGCAACACCCCTCCACCAATCCGCACTGGCTAGTATGGCTTATACTACCTCAAACTAACTAACTAAGGCCTTTGGCCAGGAGTGGGATGTTTACAGGCTAACTATACTTTACTTTTACAGGCAGCACCATTGATGTTACGTGTGCGGAAAGCACTGGATGCCCGTGACATGCCGTATCAGCTAAGATATATTGGGCAACCTGATCTTGGCGACAAGAATAGGCCCACAGTAGTACGCTCAAGCCTAGATATTGCTTGCAGTGGGATGCTGATAGAATTTTTAAATGAGCTGGGATGCAGAATAGAATTTGAGTACAGTGTTAAAGGTACACTATTTTTTTTAAATCTTAATGTTATAGTACAATCAGAAATAAAGTACAAATGACAACCACTTCATTGAGAAAGACATGTTGGTAATTAAAATATTAAAATATGATTCCAGGCTACATGTTTCGAAAGGGGCGTATGAAGATAACTGTTGCAAAAGTTTTCAAAATACCACCAAGCTCTATGCCTCCTGAACCCATATCACAAAGCTACTTAGTAGAGCTATCTGTAAGTATTTCAATAATCATAGTCCAATATTGCTTGTGTTTGCATTGTTATCACAACCATTACATTTGCTAAGAGTTAATTTTTTAATCCATAATATTCTATGCATTTTAATCTATCTAAATCTAAAGAAATAGAGATCCGTTTTGCTTAGCTAATCAGATATTTTCTCTTACTGTCACATACGGTTTGTACATGTAATATAGTAAAATTAAAAGGTTTTACATCTCAAAACTGTAATCTTCAGGTGCTGGCTCCACAAGGTCAAGATGCTATTGGTGAAGATATGCGTGCCTTCGCTGATCAACTCCGGCCCTTGGTGCTATTGGACAAAATTGACTATAAGCGGCTAGGTCACATGGCCGTCACATAGCCTATGTTCCTTACTTAGGTTGTCTTCACATCACAATGAACTGTGTGCTATGACGACATCCTCAGTATTTTGCAGCTCAAAGTAAGTTCTGTATTTGATTATCCATATGCCACAATACAGAAAGCTGTACAATGATATTTTGTATCAAATCTATGTCCTTTGTAGGTACTAGATAATGAATGAATAATCTCACTGCAACCCAAAGTAGTTAATAATAAGTATCTTATATGTTTTTTTTTTTTCAAAATAGCATAAATGTACTTTACATACTAAGTACCTATTTTACTGTTTCTTTTTGAAATATCAGGTGTAACAAAAATGACTACAAAGCCTAATACCACATATTCTTCTCATTTATATGATAATTAGATGCCTGCCTGGCTGGTGTAGTGGTCACTACCCAATTGACCCTGGAATTGAATCCTGGGTCGGGCCACAATTTTTTATGGGTTTTTTCTGTCTTGATAATACTTGGAAACAGCTACAGAGAGTGCACTATAATATAGCCTGCGTCCAGCAGGTCTCTGTTGAGAGGTGCTGCCATAACCGAAAATCGGTAGGAGAATAATATATTAGTTTTTACGTGATGTAAAAAATCAATTTATTAATTTCTGAAATGTTGATGTTAAAAAAAAATTAGAAGATTTTAATGTCAATATCGTCAGTTTGTTATACTGAAAATTTTCAGTAATTTTATCATATAAGTCTGCAAGAGATGCTGTCCGCCAAATATTGCGCACAAACATATAAAACTACGATATCCTTTATCTTATGTATGTAGGCGTGTGCTCTCTGTCTGCTGAGCGCTTAGTGCGCGCTGTTCAATAAAAATTAAAAATGCCTAAAAAATTATAGTTCCTTCTCAGATATTTAACCATAACATTTGGTTTAATGTACTCAATGCGATGCGTTTTTTGTTTTGTTACAACATGTATTATGTGTGTAAGCCTAGCTAGTTGAACTTAATTTTATAGTATACTTAAATGTTCAGGAAAACTATAAATTCCATAGATGGAAGTAGTATTCATTGTTATTTCAAAAGTATTACTAAATAAAACTATGACACTGTTCCCGCTACACCGTTCCGTCACCAACCAACACCGTCGAGTGTCATGCATGGAGCGTGTACAAAAAAAAATTAACGATTAATTCTGTTCATTAAAGTAAACCATTAAAAAATAAAACACAACTTCTGCATAATCTATTAAATAAAATTAAGTTAACTTTAAGATACCAAAACTGTAACAAGTTAGCAATATATCATAATTTGAAATAAACATTGAGATTGAGATAACTTTTATTATTTGATGAATTTGAAATTATCTCGTTTGAGAAAATACCTTAGTTTCATCAAACGATTGTTTCTTCATGTATTTCTTTGCTAGTCGAATAATGTAAACAATATTTGTATGACTTTTAAAATAATAACAGTGCATACAATTTAAAAACTATTTGTTTTTTTTAAACCTAGTGTTTAACAATTAATTAACATAATCTGAGTTTTGTGTTTATCTTATTTTAAAATGAATTATTTCGTTAAAAAGGAATATTAAGATTGTTTACAATATGCGACAAGCAAAGAAAAACGGACATTTCGGTGAAGCTCTTCAATTACTTACGAATAATCGGATTATAATATTTCTTGTAGTACCATAACCGGAAACGGAGTCAAACAAAGTTTACATAATTTTATAAATATTTATGACAACAATTATCTAACGAAGTCGGGGTTCTTCTTGGTATTTTTCACTATTATGTGATCTTCTCCGTAGTCCTCGTCTTCGTATTTATAACCGTGGACATACGCAAAGTTGCCAAAGAATAAGCAGTGTTCATAGTTCATAGGTATGTAATCTAGAATGTAAAATAAATTATTATTTACGTAACATTCAGCTAATCTTATCTATTAAATTATACTTTAAAAGCAAATCATACTAGTTCCCTGGACACAGTTGAACAAATCCATAATGCAGTGGTTATCGAAAATATAAGATGAATTGGTCGCAAAATTAAAAGCGCAGATTTTCTGGAAGTATGTCGGACATACGCCACACCTATAAAAAAAAAGATATATGTTATAAAAGAAAGATATAAGTATTATATTCTATATCATTATATTTATATTCTCAGTGTGACATATCCTTTTAGATTGGTCCATTTGTGATGATTTCTGCCGGCCTTTCAGAATTCTAAGTGGTTGAAATTGGTTGTTCGATTTCATTGAAAATGTCTTACGCGTAAGACTTTACTCACCTATGTCCATCAGGAGCTGGATTTCTTTTATATACAATTTTTGAGCCGTCTAAATAGTCCAACGCGGATGAAGGACCTGCCAGTGCAACAAAATTGGTTAACACCTGTAATTATCTATACATTTTATAGAAATGATAGTCGTACTGTACTAACCCAAGTCGGTGAAATAAAGTTTTTGATACTTACTAATAAAATTAAAAGCTATCCATGCAGCTAGCGTGTAGGCTTGCATGATTTAGTCACAATGAATTATGCACATCACCGACTTTCTTATCGTTCAATTAAATACTTCGTAATAAAACCTAGCTTGTTTCATCATAGGATTTGATTTTAAGATGCGGAATGATGGTAAGCTCGTGCAAGCAATTGTCAGTATCAAAAAATTAGTAGATTTCTATTTATTTAGTAAAGGTTAGCTGGCTGTAATTCGTTCTACTTATCGCAATCGCGATTAAACTCCGCCTAGCCTTTAAAAAATGCATTAATTGCAAATAATATTATTTTAACGAATGCTTGAACATTATTGTGAGCTTCTAAGTTTTTGATTCGGTTAAAACGTTTCTACATTTCGAAAATAAATATTTAACGACATTAAGTAAACATATAAAAAATAAATACGAGCGCGGTGCAAGCAAGTGGCTACAAACGTGAGCCGTATCACGAAGCGCAGGCGCAGCGCAGGTGACTCAGACGGGGACAGCGAGCGCATCCGCGATGTGCAGATAATTACCCTAATGAGATGCACATAGCCGCTAGGGCTACCTACCGACACATCATTTGTTAAGAAAAACACGCCGTAAATGGCATTTAATGAAACGCCATTCCTGGTGCGCGCGTCGAACAAGCATCAGTATGCAAATGAGCTGCAAGTTCCTTTGAGCTGAGACAATGTGAATTGACTGCCTATTGACACGACATGCTTGAAAGAAAAAAATGTGAGAAACAAACAAGTTAGCTTATAAAGTCAGTTATGAAGAACAATGTTCAACATAAGGGCAGGTACCAGACCACTGAATAAAATCTTACGCACAATGCATTGCCTACGCGACGTATGAAATCGTTTATTCAGCAGCTTTCAAGTTATCAACTTTGATATTACTTTTTTCATTGTTTTCAAATAAGTAACCCATATTATATAATAACTGAGCCCACGTGGTGTAGTATGGCTCATTCCACCTCATACTTGATGCGATGTCTTTGCCCAGCAGTGGGGGATGTTACAGGCTAACAAAGTTAAACTCGAAAAAAGTTTATCAACCCTATTTTCACAACAAGACAGACGATAACCCGAGTTTAAGTCCTTTAATAGCTTTTTCGGTTGCTGAATGCCGCAGTGCCGCTGCGATAGGTAGAGGTCGCGGCGGCCACGTTGCGTGATTATTGCAATAATCTCTCATGTTGAGCAATCGTTCTAGGTATTTATTTATGCTATACCTACGTGCGTACAGGAAAAAGATACAGTTCATCATTAGACTTCATATCTTTGTTGATATTTATTTAAAACATTAATAATTATAAATAAACGCTCATATTATTTGGCGTTCTGTTCTTCAAAATTACACATAATAATAATAAATAAATAAGCTAAGCTAATAAGCTCATCATCATCGTTATCAGCCAACGTACGTCCACTGCTGAACATACATAGGCCTTCCCCACAGTTTTCCACATCGACCGATCACAAGCGGTCTAAATCCAGTGTGATCCTGCGGTCTTTATACAAGGTCGTCTGTCCATCTTGTCGTTGGACGTCCTACGCTGCGCCTTTGGTCGAAGGGTCTCCAATCTAAAACTTTTCTGCCCCAACGGCCATCAGTTAAAAAAAAAACAACCTAGTGTAACTTTATTGTCATATTTTATACGGGTCATATAAAGTTATCTAATCACTGCGAGTCCTGCATAGTTTGGTTAAATATAGTTAGACAGGATCTATTGACCTAACTAACAATATTGATGCCCAACAAAACAACTACCTTACTCGTATAGTTGTGCGAAGAGTTATGATGAAGGTGGAATATGCGTAGGCAGGCTGTAGCATGGATCACGATGTTCACTATTAATCATTAACACGTTCCGGGACACTACTCCAGACACAATAGATGTTTTATTGTTTTCACGCCTGTAGGCGGGTACTGTCCCGGAACGTGTTAAGTATGCATAATGCGTAGACTCATACTTGTGAACGAAGCTGGCTGCGTACGTAGGACGATTGGCTGCGTGGCGTGGGCAGTATCGGGTTTCTATCTTGGACCCACTCGCAAAATTTTCATTCGTGATCGTGACATCATGCTTTTGAAGTTTAACTCACCTTATTTGCCACACTGGAAAGCTCTGAAAATTAAAACTACGTAAAAGTCTTGGTCTTGTGCAAAAAATAATTCATATTAGGCGCTTATACTTAGATAATGACACTTTGAAATTTTTAATTTGGCAAACTTCCTGATTTTGAAATATTTTCTGTCAAAACTATGTAAAGTTAACTTTGAAATGGCTTTCTTAGGCCGGCAAAATTATGTTGAGGCAGCTATCAGGAAGAATGGTTATTAAAATCTTTCTTTAAAATCTTTATTCAGGCAACATAAAACCCATACACATTAACAACAATTGATATTAATTTAAATTGAATATTGAATATAAAATAAATAAATAAAAATTGGTTTTAAACTTATATACATAAAAATTAAATTAAAAATGTCATATTTTTTTTTACAGTAGTTTGAAACTAAAATCAAAATTATAAAATTATAAAACTACCATTAAAAATCCAAATTACAAATTAAAATAATTAAAATTAGTTGTATAGTCAATTGAATAAAATCTTTAAACACGAATTGCCGTCACATGTCTTTTCGAACAGTGCCGTATATAAGGGCAATCCAGCCGGCTAGCAATCATGGCCAGGACGGCGTTGGAGCTGGCCCGCACCCGGCGCACCAGCGACGATTTGCGTGCGATTAACATCATAATCGCACGCAAACCATGTAAAAGTGCTGAGCATGATTGAACACCCGAGGCCATGGTGATAGCATTTTCGTAAAGATCATCTCTTCAATATCAATTTTTAAATGAGAACCGTTTTGCGACAACTTTTTAAAATGTATGCAATACGCGACCCTTCTCAGCTTGAAATAATGTAGAGTGATGCCAAGGGGACCTATTTTAAAAAATATAAATAAGTATTGTGCCAGACATCACACCAATTGTCTTAGTTTGATGTTCGTGCTATACACATAAACATTCACCCCTTGCGGGATACGAACCCGCGACCGCTGACATTTTTTGTCAGAATTGTCAATATAGCTAACCACTACATATTCTGTGCCACTACACCAACGTGTCGTCGAAAATAAAAATTTCATACTAAGATCAATACGATGAATTAATGTGGCTAAAAGTAGTGGGCTTATAACCAAATTGATCGTCAAACGTCTTGTAATCTTTACTTCATCCGACTTATATCGAGTGGTAGCGATCAAGTTTGGCGAGCGATTTCGTGATGAGGGACTTCGTGGTATGTGGTGGAAGAGGTGCGGGCAGGGGGGGCATCCACAGCAGACTCGGTGGCGCTGCGTCGGGCCCGCTCACCTTGACGTTCACCGCGGCCCAGCGGAGCCCTCCTATCCCTACGAACCGTGCATACTGCACATAGCTACGTAGTGATGCAACGGATCTATTGCCTTTTATGTTGATACGTATATATGAATTGTATGCCATTATGTCACACTATGAGTGATGCAACTTGGAAAGATTTTATCGAAAAAAACTTAAAACAAACGATGGATCAAAAGATATGGTTTATTATATAAAAGTAGATGATGCTAGAAGTAGGATCGCCTTAGTTCTTTATTACAAGAATTAGTATCAATCATCCATCAAGAAAGAGTTGTTGCTATATAAAAGTAAATGATGCTAGATGTAGGATCGCTTTAGTTCTTTATTACAAGAATTAGTATCAATCATCCATCAAATAACTTTACAAGAAAAAGTTCCTCGGCTATCTCTTAAAATTTGTTTCAGTTTGATTGGCATATACTTATTTTGCAAGGATCTAAACTAAACGAATCCTCGGTTACTACTGTCCGAGGAAAAAAGTAAATTGGCACGCGTACAGACTAAGGTTGATAGATAATGCCCCTGGTTTTAATTCGTTGTCTGCGATGCCTCTTAAGTGAGTTGTGATGGATGACACCGGCCGGATGTTACCTAATTCCTTATCACGAGACATTGGCAATTATTGCCAATTATTGGTGTTTGGTCGTCTGATGCACATTTCGGTACTTATTTATAGAGTGCACTTTGTTTATAACTCGAATGCTGTGCGTCACGACTCACTACAATCCTGTGCGTCAGTCCGCACAATGCATTCGTCCAGTGTAATTTACGTTAGTCGTGTCGTTGGAAATTGCATTATGCAACTCCCAAACTGTACTTTAAGATGCCTATGCAATGTACAGCCCAATCCAGCCAAGCAATTTCAGTACTTACTTACATAAAGAGCCACGATAAATGTTAAAGTCCAGTAAATTAAAACTTCAACAGGGTTGCCGTTCTGAGGGGTTGCCCATGGTGTTGATGGCCGAGTAGTATAGGCATGCGCCCGGGTAGCTACAGGGTTCGACGAATCCTTGTTTGACACAGTTACTTTCTACCAGTGCTTTCTACAAATGCAATTTGTAGTGTTAAGTTTGTTTGTATAGTATGAAAAATATTTAAAAACTTATTATTATTATTACCAACTGGTTCACAATATATTTGATATCATCGCATTATCCATAAGTTAACCCTGTTATTATTTATCGCTATTGAAGTGTGGCGGGCGTGCCGCGGTGTAACTCGAGCTGCAACCTTCAACGCATGGCTGGCTGCGTGTCTCTGAACTTAATAGGCCTTCAAGAATGCCCTTATATTAAACACTGCCCTTAATACGTACAGACATATCCACTTAGTAAACAATAAAGTAACTTTACAATAGAATAACTTTATTAAAATTATTCTGAATAGGTTTTACGTGGCGGTAACTAAATTAAATTTTAAATTATGAACGGAGTGTACGTTTTCTTCGAGCTCCATAATACGGTTGCTATTATACTGTTAAATGGAAATCGACTTTGACAAGTTTTTTTTCGTAAAATGGTAAATAACCGGCCAAGTGCGAGTCGGACTCGCGCACTGAGGGTTCCGTGCCAACTTTAACTGAATTAGGGATTCTTACTTCCACTTAGCCAAAATACCACAATATTTTGTTGACCGCAAATACATATATTATTAAATTTGCGGTTGATAAAAATGTTCTATATCTTAAAAACTGCTTGTTCGATTTCACTCAAACCAATTTTCGTTGAAAGTTTATGTTGAGATCTACATTACATATTTTTTTCAAAATTGTCACTTCCTTAGTTCAAAAGTTAGATGAGGGGACGTCCATTTTACCACTTTGGAAGCGTCTATATCTCAAACGTTAGACTTTTAGAAAAAATGGTTTTAGAAACCTCAATGTTATTTTGAAAGACCTATCCATAGACACCCCACACGTATAGGTTTGAGTAAAAAAAATTTTTTTTGGTTTTAGTTTCATGTATGGGAGACCCTTTAATATTTTTTTTTTCAATTTTTTTGTACCTGAATCGGAAAGCGGTAAATAGGATACACCTACATACCAAGTTTAATCGGTGTGATGCTAATAGTTTCAGAATAAAGTGGCTGTGACATACGGACGGACAGACAGACAGACTTGACGAAACTATAAGGGTTCCGTTTTTTGCCATTCGGCTACGGAACCCTAAAAATGTCTCTCAAGATACTAAACCGTGAAAATACCAAAGAAGAAAAGGCGACTGTAGTAGCTAACATTGACAAATTATAAATATAATATGTAGAGTCTTTATACAATCCCCCTATTATAGATTAGTATACTTACAAAGCTTTCAGAGATTTTTATCAGTCCTTCCTTATACACCAGTATTTATTACTCATGGTGACATGAACCGTTCATTGTTCGTAATTCATGGCCAGTTGCGCACATAATGCGCAAAAGAGGCGCCATGTTGCAGTATGACGGTCGGTGCGCAGGCGCCACTTTCTTTGTGATCGCTACATGCGCCGCGTGAGCCGGCCCGACTCCCGCGCACATTCAAATGCGACTGGTTTACTTTACATCACACTACTTTACTGTGCTGCATTTACGATTGTTGTTGCACCTACCTCGTAGTTGGGTAGCTGTCCACGCAAGTATTCACAAATTAAATAGCTTATTTGAAGCTATACTGATAATAAAACATAATGTAATATGAGTGTAGAGATAGATATGCAGGCACACTAACTAATAGCTGTAATAGCTACCTAGTCAAACAGGTATTTATTTATTTATCGGGCCATTTAAATATGTGTGCTGTAGATTTCACATTCAAGTTGCAGTTGCATTAACTGCACTGCACACCATACTAGAAAGCGTCTCTACCACCTAGGTATTGCGGACATTGAGCTAATTCTTTATACGTCCATTAGTCATTCAGGAGAAACCTAGGTCCACTGGTAATTTATTCACTGGATTAGACAACTCTCCATATAAAGTGCGACCCACCTCACCAGCCGAGTCACAACGGCCAAGCGGCGCTCGCCGATAAATTATCTACGCACACCGACAAAAAGTTGTACCTACCTACCTTATCGTCGTGTATTGGGTGAGGATGTGTGCGTGGCGCGGGCACGCGCACTCAGATGTCCACGGACGCGCGTTCCGAGCCAGCCAACGGCGCTCATTTCCCTTGTGTTGATGATTTTACCCACACCATGCAAACGTATCAGTCCGATTCAATCACGGACGCGAGGATGCCAGCGACGTGAGTAAAATGTATCTCAACACGGACGACTCCGAGGAACCTGCCCTTCCACATAACTTGACGAACTGATTTTAACTTGCCCAAGTTGCGTCGTATTAGTTAACACTTTTGTTTTTTGTGTTCAAAATCGGTACGAACGAACGATGATACTAAGTAGAGTCCTTATCTATCTTTATCCTAAACTCGTTATGATGATTCTCTCTATTAAAGTATTTTAATTAAATTAGGAACTTTATTTAAGTTTCTGGTAGGAACGAACGGAATTTTTATTTTTCAAACCAAGTATCAGTGGCGTATCTATATGGTAGCATTGCGACAAATTGGCACGGGGGGCCCCAACCGGATGAGGCCTCTCGCTCCTGGTGGCCTCACATACACCTAAAACAGGATTTTTCTAAAAGTCATTATTACGGCATTATTATTATGTAGTGAATGCATACTTATAAATAAGACCTTATTATTTTTAACGTAATTTGACAAAATCATAAATAATTTCGTCGAAGGTTACAAAATACCTACCCACCTGCTTCGATATACGATACGTGCAACGTTTACATTTAGGTCCTTTTCCATTCATAATTAATTAAGTAGGTAAAATCACGATCACGACGTGCTTGGTAGGTAGGTAATGCTTTTAATACTTACTACTTGACATCTCTTGAAAGGAACAAAGCCTCATTGCAATCAGGCATGTATTGCATGTATATTATGTAGATGTATTGTATTGAATAAAAATCTGAAGTACGTCTGTCAATAGGTCCTTGTATAGTTTGTTGAGCCTTATTTCTTATGATAATTTCCAGACGTAAGATTGGTCCCCTAAGCTATCTAACCATTAGTGGAACTAGGTATTTATTAACATAATCAGCTCTCAACAGTTTCTCGTTTCGAGTTATCTGTAAGTTGTGTTGGTGGGTACATCATACATAAATTAAATTCTTCTGTCGATGATAGTGGCATCATTATTTTTGCCGTGCACATGTGTTGTATTTGTATCTGTGTGTGCGTGTGCGCGTTGGTATATCGGCGGTATCGTTTTCTGAGAAACGGTGGCGCGGGCGCAGCACTGAGCGCGGGGCGAGGTGCGTGGGGGAGGGGGAGCCGGCGTCAAGTCCGTAATAATCCGGCCGGGGCGGGGGGGCTGGTGCGGCGCCTGCCCTGCCAGACAACTTGTCGCTGAGCCCCGGCTCTCTGGCTCTATGCGTCGCGTGTTCGTTGTATTGTATGCCTGATTGCCTTACAGCAACTGAGTATTTTAAATATAATTGATTGGCCGCGTTTTAATTCTTCTTGTTGCTATCACTAAACCCTTGCTAGATATCAAGTGGGAATGCAAGGAAAAAGGGAAAAAGTAATAGTCTTTAATTATTATAAGAGTGAGACCATTTATCAGGAAATATGGTTTTAACTTTAATGGACATGTTCATGAAGTAAAAGTGGTATTAGGATTTGCGAAAACTAATACGAAAAACAAAGATATTTTACCATGTGGACCATGTCGTGCATTTATGTAGAAAATCAAGAAGATATTTAGGTAGGTAAATACTTAATAGCGAAGTATATTGCATGATGATCGATCTACGACATTGAAAGAATCCGATTAAGATAGCAAGATCCATATAAGTAGACAGATATAAAATGTATGTTATGCACGTAGGTACAAAGGCAGCGGCTAGATACATAATTTATCGTTTAGTAGTTAGCGATACACCTACACATACAAAGTACTTACAACCGAGTCAAATGCATGAACCAGTTCAATTACGTTGCAATATCCAGCATTTATCTACCAATTGTGGACATAGTCGTGCATATTTCCACAATGACAAAATATTCTGACTCATTCTTTGTTTCACAAACTGGGTCATCTACTTCATATGGACTTGCAAATATTGATAAGAAATACCTCTACAATTATTCCGCAATAATGTTATGAAGCACTAGTAGGTAACATTTTCTTTTACAACGGTTTTTTTTAAATATGTAAAAATAGGAAACTGTCCTTCCGATTAGTAAAGATTAGTGTATAGTCAAACCACTAGTCAAACACACTGCTGTCATGGTGGAATATTCACGTAAATCCTTTGTCTTATCTATTAAATTACAGCTTAACCAGGATTTTCAACCACCGTGCGATGATCCGTATTGCGTGCACAATATTTATGACTTTGATGATAATAATACGGACACGCGTTCAGTACGGGTGGTCTTCATGTACACTTACCATACGCAATATGGAGTTATCTTTTTGTCTGATCAATCAACTAAAAAAACATAATATACAAGAACATGTTATGTACTCGCACTGTGTCACAATTAAAATTAGGCATTGTTACATATATTTTTATCTTGGCACCACCACGCTTAGTACCGAGAATTATTGCACGACGAACGTTCGAAAAGAATAGCGAAGAATGATCGAAGACCATTGCACATACATTACAAGGAGGGAAAGGACTAAATAGAAATAATAATAAGAAGTACTAAGCACGCAGCTTTCACGGAAAAAAATGATTCAATATTAAGTAAAGTAATAGCTTAATTTATTATGTTTTACACTGAACTTCCTTTATGTGCAGCAAGCAAACAAAAGGTATCAATGTTCTTATACCTAAGCGTATATTACTCGTAGGTACTGAATCTTATAACGTCTTGTGTTCACATAAAAGTAGGTATACGTATTCTACAATTCTTAAATCCGTCGGCTCGGTATATACGTCATGGTCGGTCGTTGTTCTTGAAAAATATTTAAAATCCCTCCACTCTCACACCGCTGACCCCTGTCGCAGTGGAACGTCGCCAAATTTGAGGCGATAACAGATGACAGTCTCGTCGGAAACCATGTCCCAGGGTCATTTCTCAACACCTGAAACAGCGATAAAAACAAAGTTAGTCGTCATCGCTTTACTGGAATTATCAAAAGGAATGACACATGTAGAGTCAACCGGAAATTCTTCATGCCTCAAGTCTGTTTGTTGTTTGAATTTCACTTGTATCCTTGATAACTAGAACATAATCATTACAAATCACTACACTAAACTATTATTCTTTATAATGGTACTATATTGGATTGTATGTGTTCATACTTGTAAATGGATTATTGTGCTAGAAAGGTCTGGCTAGAAGTTCAGTAGAGACCAGAATTAGTTGAGTTCTATGAATAATGATCCTGATTAGTCTATAAAGTTAACAGTGCTAACGGAGAATAGAGCTATTGTGAATATAACGTGATATCAGCACGGGGCTTGGCCGGTGTCAGGGGGCGCGCGATTGCGTTACCTACTTCGCTGCGCTTGTGTTTACTTACACAGACGCTTTTCAACAGTACCGACACCTCTCTGATCTCGCCGAACCAACGCTATCAATTAGCAGAACAACTGATAGCTCTACAACGAAATGAACAGTGCCACGCTAATTAAGAATGATTTAAGCTTGCTTGGTAATTCAGATAGTAACATCTAGTTTGGTTTTCAATTTAGCTGTAAATGGACATCGTTGATCGACATACCTATTTACGAAAATGCTCGATCGTAGACAAGTAAAACGTAGAGAACCTACCTGATGGATCGTTGTCTATTGATGGTCATCAAAATGACCTTTTTGGGATCACATGCAGAAGGACAGTCAAATTGAAGAATAATTGTCTTTGCTTTCACGTAGGTGAAGACCAGTGGAAGGAGTGAGCAATGTGGGCTTGCAGCATATTATAATTAGTCGAAGCTGATGTGAGTAATGGCGTCGGAAATAACATGCGAACGGCGTTGGCGCCAAGCGGTGCGTTCGCGCTTCCACCGCGGCTTGGCAGCACGCACACACGCACACAGGCTGCGGTGTGGTGTGCCGCCGCCGCGTCTGTCTTGTGACTCCGGCTATTTATGTGGGCTGACTGAAGTGATGCCGAGCTGATTTATTTAGGTGATCGCCACCCGAGTCCTAAAGGTTGCTCTATTATTGCAAGCACCGCGTAGCTGAGTATAAGAAACATGAAAGACTTTTTGACCTACTTATTGCATCGGTTCCGACTTATATCCTAACTATTCCCAAAAATTTTATGGAGCAGTCATCAGCTCAAAATTCTTTCGTCTTCTAGAATCTAGTATTCATCGTCCAAGCTGAAATTCAGTGCAAAACTGCAATTGCGCACACCACATTCAGACTTCCTAAGCATTATACGAGAACGGTATAATGCGATACATATACATGTTAAATGTGTATTAATTGAAGACAATGGAATAAATGCATTATGTACTAATCGCAACCGTAAACGTATTCAATATGCAGTGTGCAGGTGCGGCGCATGAACCGTTGTCGGTATGGCTTCCTGAAGTGACGAACCAAGATAATTGCCTTGCGTCAACTACTGCCACTTTAAATAGGATTTGTTATAGGTACTACTACTACTATGTTCCTACCTATTACTACTACTATTTTCCACCATCACAATTTGCTATTAACTCCTCCAAAGATTAACCTTACTAAAGGCAGGTATCTTCCGGTACCTTAGAAATTTAAAACCACCGGAAAGTGCCTGTTTTCATGATGCGATCTTTAGTCACTGACATCAAAGCAAACGATTTCCGAACTCGGGCGGTAAGACTACAAACGCCCAGTGTTAAAGGAATTTCTGGAAGAGGCAAACAAAGGCACCGCGGTTAATTATTTTCTGTTTGCACTGAGGAAACAAACTCTTTTAGTGGATCCCCATCCAGCTTAATACCCTTTTGTCCCAACAGGTAAGTAAATAATGCAGCTTTCAAGAAATGTTGACTTTATGACAGTCTTTTGTTCTGGAGTTACTGTATCAATGTTTATAATTTGATAGGCCAACGGCCTAAAATAGATATGCATTTTATTACTTATTTTTGTTTGCCACCATAATTCTATATTTACTTTACGTCATGTCTTATATTAAAAACTTCTCTTTTTTCACTAAATGTCTGTCTTACTCAAAAATATTATATGATTTTTATTAGTGAAAACCAGTATTTCATTATTATGATTTCTGAATATTAACACTGATAGCTAGGCAGTAAAGTCAAAATAAAAGTATGCCCATTAGCAAAAATTGGGAAGCTAATAATTTTTGTTTGCGCACGACGTATAATGATACGCAGATACGGCGAGCGAGTGATAGCTTCGCTTCTGATGCCCAAAGTTACGAAACCCCTAAAAAAATAAACAAACAAATCTATTAACAACCAAAAACTAGAACATACAAGAGGGTTGAGTTCACTTACCCATAACGTGAAACATAACGGAGAAAATCTTGTGCCAAAAATACTCCTGACATCATAAGCAGTTATGGTTTTACTTGCGCTTTATGAGGCATTTCAGTCTCGGACGAGCCATGCCGTAGTCGTAAATATCATGTAGCAGCCATCGCACATGCACCCAAATGCAGACAGCTAAACCGCGCCAGAGCCACGATGCGTGTGAAATTGTGATAAAAATATTTTACCTACCTACACGTCAAACACACGTCAGACTAGCCCGGGCATCACCGAAATACTTACAAGCCCTAAAATAAAAGCAAAATATTTCTGTCCTGCAAGTGGAAAATTACCTCCCATTATACATTCACATTACTTGCCGTATAACCGTTGCTATGGCAAAGTAATGAGATAAAAACTCGATTCCAGTCTTTTTATAAAAAATAAGAGATTCATGTAAATCCACACATTTTAACCAAAGCAAAAAACTGCATAATGGCTGAGTCTCATACTCATGATGTGAGCATGTGAGCAGTGAGCTTGCGACGCGTCGCAGACTCTCCGTCGCCGCCCTGCAAAGACACCAGACTGCTTGACGCCGCGCTGCTCCACTGCCTCCCCTCGTCACACATAAATCAGATCATGTCTGACAAAATCAAAATATACCAATAAATAAATACTTAGTGGGACTTGCGCATGATGACTTAACCCAGGATTACGCTAACCCTGGTTTAAATCATCACTCTGTCTCTGTCAGTTTATTTGACGTTGACAGGGACAGAAATAAGATTTAGTCCATGATTAGCGTAATCCTGGGTTAAGTCATCATGCGCAAGTGGGCCTTACAATATTACTTTTATAACCGAACTAAATCCACACAATAAAAAGTAAAATGAAATTATATCACAACTTAGAAGTAAATTTCCTAAGAAAAACTTGATAGTTTTTGGCTTCTGGTCTGGCTGACACCATGAACAAGTTTTTTGGGTAGGTTTAGTACTCTTGAATTTACTGTGATTAAGTTATTTTTTTATTAAGTAAGTAGGTATAATTCTCTTTATTTCTGATAAATAGCTGGGTCCTAGGGTCGGCACGAGGCCTGGGGTATAAAGAAGCGCTCTTTTCACCCCAGGCCTTGTGCCGCCCCGGCCTCGTATCATTTATGGTTATTTCGGGCCAAGACAAATCCAAAACAAAGTCATATCAAGAAAATCGGTCCACCCGTTCTCGAGTTATAAAGTGGTATAACTAACACGAACTTTATTATAAATATAACGAAGAAGAAGTTACGTTGCTATATCTACAATTTAACTTTTACCTAATCGTCGCTTAAAATGTCCCCTTTGTATCATATGCCACTTTTCGAAATTATTGTTAATCAATCTTCGTCATAACCTCTGCCTTCGTCAAGGAATTTGATCTCACTTCTCTTGAGAAGTGAGTGTACAATTTAAAGTACATATTCTGTCGCTCCTTTTTTTCTGTAGAGTCCTTCACTGTTGACCTTTAAATTGATTACAAAATGGTCAGTAACATGAAAAATGGCGCGAAAACATGATTTCGTAGAAATTATCCGTTTCCGTTAAGTCTCATTTGCTAGTGTTAATGGTTTTTAATATGAAGGCGCACTAAGCAGATGGTAATGCCAGGCCCAGAAGTCATTTAATGTTTTATTTTTATTATCTGTAATGACAAATTGAGTTTGTTAGCAAACATGAAGTCAACTTTTAGTAGTAGTTGTAGGTACTTACCTTGGTACTTACCTAATGTGCTGATTTGATTGCATCATACATTATCAAAAATATAGAAACGAAATAAGGAACCACCGGATTTATAGATCAATATTTACTTTCAAACAGTTTTTTTGCAACAATGCATACAATTTTACTAAATAAACATAGATACTACACTATATACTGCTGTAATTTTTATGAGACCCTGAAGCTGCCTATTTACTTGGAAATATAATTATATTAATATACCGAGATATACTCTATATCGCTCACCATTGTAAACCATGGATAGATGGAACCCTTTTCACTATGAGATATAATATGTTTTTGAGCGATTCGAGGAATATATTATAGTATTTTCCGCCCCCCCGCGGTGGTGGACGACCCCATAATAAACTAAGAAAGTACCTATATATCCCATAGTGTGAACGAGTGGAAGATATATCTCGGGATATTAAATATTATATCATAATATTATGTATGTATGAATATATTGTTTTATTATATTTTTTTGTTTGTTTATGAATATATTCTAATGTATGAATATGTTATATGATATCCCACAGTCAAAAGACACCTTGAGGACATACAATTTAGTAAAAGCTAGGATAGGTACATTATATACAAGTACTGCCTGCATTTCGCAATATGCTAGTGAAAACCGAAAAAAAATATTATTATTCTTACTTAAACGTGAAGCAGGAGCAGTGTATGAATGATTTTTACGATTCATAGAAATTGGGATTACATTTAGGCTTATACAGGTAGAAAACGAAACGAGGGATGGGATGGCGCCGGCGCTACCTGTCTCGCTGGGGGAGAACAGCTTGTGATAATTAAAAATTCCATTTAGTAAACAAGTCTTTATTTTTATATAATAATAATAATCATTATAATAGTCAATCTTCATAAATGTGGGTACACTTCATAAATCCCACATATAAAAATACATTTATATAATCTTATACACAAAAATAAGCGGTCATCTCAAAATGACGGCATAATGCACTATGGCGGCGTGTACGTTAAGGCACGTTGATAGAGGGCTACGCCCCGGGCGGCGCCAGGCGGGCGTCAGCGACTAGATCACAGAAGTTGAGGGGCTCAGCCCCGGCGGCGTCCTCTCATCTGAGCGGCGTCGGGAAAGAGGGCATGGCGGTGCACCAGCGCGGCGCGGAGCACGCGGCCAGCGCGCAGCCCGCGGCGCTCTGCACGGGCACGAACGCGGACACGTGCACGCCGCTGGACACCGGCAAGGACGCCACTGCAGGCCTCTTCTCGTCGTCCCCCAGAAGATATGGTCTAAATAGCTTGAAGGGTTTGCGCGGTGGTTCCGGCGCTGAAGGCACAGTTTGGTTTATGTTGGCGGCGTGTAGCGTGGGCGGCGGTGAAGGGCGACGTACAGATAAATCAATGGGCTCGGCGGCCGTAGGCATTGGCACGGGCATCACAGATGGCATGGACGCTGGCAGTGGAGTGAGCACCTGTATCGGTGTGGGAATCACAGCAGGTGGCGGCGTAGGTAGTCTTGCACTTTCGGGTGATCCAGCAGCGTAAGGTGGCGGTGAGGGTGCCGGTTGAGGAGCTCGTCTTAAAAGCGCCGCTCGTAAAGTAGGTTCAGCTTGAAGCCACTTTTGGATTTGACGACGATGTATGCCAAACTTTCTGGCAGTGGCTCGTTGGTTGCCGCGACATTGAGCGTCGCGCCTGTATGCTTCGAGAACTTGTAGCTTGAATTGTGGTGGGAAGATACGACGGGAGCCAGCGCGGCCCTCAGAACGGCGGTCGGAGGGCGCGGGGGCCGGGTGTGTGTGGGCTGCGGCCATTTTACAAAGGAAACGTGTGCGCGTGGCGGCTGTCGGCGCCGAACTGACTGCCTGCTCGCTCGGTCTCGACGAGGCGAGGATGTTGGCGGCGCACCACTGCCCACCCGACATGAGTGTGCGACGCGAGACTCGTATACCTGTAGGGCCTTGTTCACAATAGGTACTTACTTGTAAAATAAAAAGACCAAGGGTTATAATAGCCAATATTCTGAAAATCCAAATAAGTAGAGAACACCAGTGTTGTCTCATTTAATCTGACATTTAATACCATCGCGTCGAGCGTTGCAAGACGCAACCTTTGTCTGCTGGTCAAGTTTAATTAGGTGGTAATCTTTACAATAAAGTAGGTATTTGTACTATGGGGTCTCGTGTAGCCTGATAGTAAATGAATAATAACGAGAATACAAAACTTACTCTAAATCAGAAATTATTTCCTAATTTATATTTCGGAAGCAGAGGTGTTTATCTGACTGACTATTGATTTACTTACAGTGAAGTTAATTTGATTACAATATTCATATTTTTTATATTAAAATGTATACTAATATTAACCGGATAATATAACAAGCCATATCATATTATTATGTTATATATAGCTAGAAATTAAACGCACAAATTTAAATAGAAAACTTATTATGAATAATACATTAAAAGCAGCACAAAAATCCTTTGGATCTCAATGATAAACACAGCCCATCCATTCCAGTAATCTCGCCTCATTCTCGGCGTGAAAAAATGCCGCAAGTGGGAGCCGATAGCTCGTAGCGCCACCATTGCTATCTTCTTCACACTTATAAAATGATCAATGCTAAAGCGAGACAGTATTATTACTGCCTAGGTCGCTGCCACATCCGTTTACGAAACAAGTTTGCATGCGATGTTGCCATCTAGTGCGCGCGGGCGGTTCATGAGCTTGGAGGGGGGGCGCGGGCGGACAAGAATGTGCACGGAGTGGCAACAGCGCCGACCGCGGCAGACAGGGTGTCGCCGGCTCGCCGCTGTAGACAGGCCGTCGCTCGGCGGCGCTAGCCCCCTTCGGCACCCGCTCACACCCGCGCTGCCCGCAACGTACATCAACAAGTTATTTCGGCTCAGCACAGCGTGTGCCTGAAAGATCGCAAGTAGCATGCTTAGTTTGGGCTGTTACTGCGTTATTTCTCTGAGTAGCTGACTTAGCGCCATCGCGTTTCGAGGAAAGTTGTTTTTTGTAGAGCGCGCGGCCGCCTGCCGCGCCTGCCTGCGTCCGGCGACCGTGAAAACAGCAATCCAACGATCGCACCCTGTGAAATATTTTTATACAAATTATAAATATAGAAATATGACGATAGCTGCTTAAAATTGCATTTGGCTGATATTTTTTAAACCTGCATGAGCACTTACACGGTTACTGGAAGGCCTCGTAGCAAAAATAAATAAAATGTAATATTATGTATGTACTATTAAATTTGATTTTCCATTGATTTCTTTAGTAAAATTTAAAACACATTAAGTGGGGTAGATACTTAATATTAGAGATGGGCCAAGTACTCGGTTAATACTCGGTACTCGGTGTACTCGGCAGGTTTTTTGATACTCGTACTCGGCCGAGTAACTCGGTTTTAATGCCGAGTATACTCGGTTTAAGAAAAGCAATATATTTAGGTAGATATCTTCTAAACGACTGGGGAAATCTTTCACAACCTCAATTATGATAATAAATGAGTAGAGACAAAATGAGAAAAAATAATAATATGTGAAATTTTAAGTTAGATTGTGTTGTGGTGATGCAAAGCTCTTTGCACGTTCTAGTAACAGACAAATACTTTATTCTTCGTAGACTTTACCAGCCTCATCTCAACACTCTTGGTTAGCGTGCCAGTTCTGAATACCTTGTTCGGGGCCCTGCCCACCACTCGAAAGGACTCTTGTCTTTTGCTAGCAAATTTTCTTTGAAATAGCGACCTTATTTAAATTAAGTAAATAAAATGTAAATCCGTCATTGGTCTATATTTAATGTTATTATCATGTTGTGGATTTTGTATCCAAAAAAAAGTAATGGGGCTTTTAGGATCATCGCGCTCTAGTGGCTTGATGAAAGCTTCTTCTGCGCGAATCTGGTTTGTACTTGTTTACAAACCCGAAACAGGAATTTGATTGAACCGAGTTACTCGGCCGAGTACTCGGTTGGAAAAAAAATGAACCGAGTAATACTCGGTACTCGGTACTCGGCAAAAGTGCTACTCGGCGCATCTCTACTTAATATAATTCAATCCAATCCTATTCTTTTAAGTATAATACAACAACTCTTTACTATTAAAATATTTTTTTAAGTTTATTATACCTACCTACTTTAATTAAGGAAAAAAACTATTATTGATACTCTGATGCATTTGTATTTATCTAAGACGGCACTTAGTTATTTCAATAATTGACAAACTAATCTTCTAATATTGTTCACGGTTAATCAGCACTACGACCAACCAAACTTGGGGATCAGCCGTGTGAGGCCCCAGGCAACAACAGTGCGAGGCCCCCCCGACACGGCGTTGCCTAACGCCGCCACTGGAAATATGTCAATTTTACACCAAAAAATCTCAGCTTCCCAATTTTATTTTTAAATACACTCCCATCCATCCATCCATCCATGGTATTGGTTATATGCAAACTTTTGCGTAATATTCTAGGTTTATTATGCTAATGTTTGCCAATACACTAGTGAGGTTTTGTTAAGAACGGAACGGAGTTATTTATATTTAGATACCTGACTACCTACCCACCGTAATCTTGCGCTAGCTAACGGCATAAAGGGAAATTTATGAGATTTTCCTCAATCAACGACATCGGTCATCCCATCGGACGTGCACGCGCAATAATAAGCCTACCAAGGAAAAGCAATAAAAAGTTTAATCAATAAACGTGCTATAGTTGGTAACATAAGAAGAATGTAGTGATTTCATCGAAACAACAAATTACACAAGTAACAACAATAAATTTAAATAAATATTGAAGCATTTCTTTCACAGATTCACAAACCCTAATTCGTTGATGTCTTTTCAGGTAAATTTGCAATATAAGTTACGTAACGCAGGTGCTACGAAGGTCAGCTACGCTACGACTACGAACATACACCATTGAACTACCATTATTTTAATAGCGTATGAAACTGACAACACGATCAAATCTCGTACACCCATGAATTGAAGCCATTTGTCATCAACTCAAACAAATTTTAATGGTTTTGTTCATATTTAAACAAGGAATACTTATGTCATAAAATCTTGTCGTCGTATTTGCGACACCTTTTAAGCTCGTCCGTGCTTTTTAGCTTGGCATAGCTTTTCTATACGCAGTAATAAAAACTCACTGATACACAGACAGGACAGATTGGTACCTAGTATTATTGCATTAATTATTATCCGATTTCTAAATTACTCACAAAGGTACCTACGTGTCCAGTGAGTTGTTACTACTCATTGAACTACTATTACTAGCGTATGTAACTGACATCTCGAACAAATTGTGTGTGTATTTACTTATGAGTTGATGATACCGTCGTGTCGTCAATTCATGGAGCACAAAATTTGTTCGTGATGTCAGTTCCATACGCTAGTAATAGTAGTTAAATGTGTGTCAAAGTTTGTTTTGCTTTAATAGACAGAAATAAATTTTTACTCGGATTATTATATTTTAGTATGATACCTAATAAAAATAAAACCAAAACTAAACCAATAAAACTAAGATGGAAAAATTAAAATTTAAATGTATAAATATATAAATTATTTGTCGTGAATGACTGACTGAATGACAGATCAAGTTATTGTAAATTTTAATTATAACGTTTCGTTTGTCGTTGAGATCTAGTCAGTAGCCTAGCCTGTACCCGCCAACTGACAAGCAAGGTCATAGTACCCAGTAATTTAATCCACCATGACATCACGGTGTTCGCAAAATATTCCATAGTGTGGTGGCCACTTGGCTAGTTTTTGCAGAGGATTATGTGTAGGCTATGTAGGTAGTTGTTTTAAGTAGGTATGCTTGTGTGTTGATTCGTGATCGTGGCTTGTTTGCTGTTCTCAACGGCGTCTGTAACTATTTTTATTAATGCAACCTGTTCTCACACATAGGTTAAATGTATTGTACTACTTGAAACAACTACTCTTACCTATTGAATGTTTAGAATAATTGTTACGTTTTTTACCCTATTTCATGAAGGATATATTTTCATATTCATGTAGGTATGCCGTTAAAAACTTTAATTGACGAGATTACTTACTGAAAAAAAAATGCCATAAAAA
This sequence comes from Pyrausta aurata, assembly GCA_963584085.1. Taxonomy (NCBI): domain Eukaryota; kingdom Metazoa; phylum Arthropoda; class Insecta; order Lepidoptera; family Crambidae; genus Pyrausta; species Pyrausta aurata. The sequence continues at coordinate 10,789,844 of OY757254.1, forward strand.
AATGCGACGAAAGTGAGCCGCATAAACTAAAGGTTTAACCATTGAACTACTATTACTACGTATGGAAATGACATCCCGAAGGAACCTCGTGCCCGATGAGTTGATGGTCACAGACCATCAACGCATGCGCGGTATCACAGTCACTCACTCCCGCTCGTAGCGTTAACCAATGTGACATTTGGTCAATTAATTTGTCAAAATGCCGTCTAGCGTTTTTAAAACATGCAAAAATAAAACCAACAGGAATTAAAACGATACCGGCGTTGCTTACCATCGGTAGGAAATTAAAATGTCAACTTAAACCAACATAAATATTTTTTCAAAATGTTTAAATTTTTTGTATGAAATTGCCGCCATTTTATTCGAAAATCAAAGATTATAAAAAGTGACACGCACAGAATGGAAAAGTAGGTAGGTAATAAATAGAGGTTAGACAATGCGATGTTGTGATATTTCTTTTAAGGTGTTTTGCATTGGTAGTTGTATTTTTCTAGAATTATCTCGTATGAAAAATAAAAAGGATAAAAAATAAAAATCATGATAAAAAAATAGTAAGTAAATATCATTTGAGTTTTTGACCTACAGATTTTTATTTACTAAACTTTTATTTATTTAGCTCTTTAAATAACTATTGATGAAGTAAGTAACGATTTAAACGTTTTGATAAAATAAGTCTGTGTCACTTCTGCGGTTTCATATTCAAAATTCCAAATTTATGGAATACGTCAGTCTGTTGACAGTTCACGTCCAAAAAATGCGCACATTTTTTGCTTAGCATAGCGTCTCTATTAGTAGTAACAGCTCACTGGGTTTAACTAACTTAACTAATAATTTCCAGTTCAACAGCGCTGACCCTACTAAGTACCTAACACCTACCTTCTGTTCAGCAAAGTCCTATTAACTTCGTGTAAGAACTTAAGTAGACGTGTCTAATACATTTAAAATTGCGGATAGGTACCTACTCAGATTAAAACAGCCGATCGGCAACCGCTCATAATAAAGTCAGTTAATAAGACCCACAGCTACAGACATATCGACGCCGGCCGATGCCTGTTTGCCATACCAATGATACAATCTCAAATGCAGAACGGCATACTGCCATGTTGTTTAGCCGAACTGTATACCTTATGGGCAGGTTATAAGTTTCCATCTGCGACAAAATTCTCGACAGCTATAAAACACTTCAGTGACGAGCGTATCATAATATTTGTAGCGTCGTATCTCATTCAGCTGACGGCTTTACTTTGATTAATATTGCTAGCAAGATAAGGTCAAATTTCCATGGTGCAGAGACGTGGAGAGCCGATGGAATTTGAAGTGTTGGGCACACGTGCGTATCAACCGTCACCCAAATGAGGACCAGTTGGACTGTAACATATCTCTGGAGATCGAAGCTTTGATAACTACTCGTACAATAATAATACTGCGCCTCTTAAAGAGCTTAATGGAAGTAATCTGCTTCGTTAAGGCAACTTATATAATTTTTCGATACTTCATTTATTTAGTTAAGTTTTATTTTCTCTAGTTTACCTACTAAATATATAAAAGGTTTACATAAGTAGGTACGTACCTACGATTTTTTTATCTTTTATGTTTTGACATTAAGAGGCAATGTATTAGTCCTGGAGCTCTATTTTTGAATCACTTGGATATGGCGTGTAATTTTCGTTCGAAAACGATTGAAAAATCAACGAAAACCACCGAAATATATAGACGTGACGTACTCACAAAATTGAGCAATTATTTTTCAAATCCTTCCTGTGTAGATTACAACTTGATTTCACTCCAAAATTTAATCAATGAATATCACACGCTATCCTGACGCGAGTGATGCAAAAATAGAGCTTCTGACTTAACCTAGGTAGCCGCAACTTTTTATTGATACAAGGGTAGAAGAAGGGATTTAAAGGATTCTGATACTTAATTGTTAAACTTAGAAGCAGTCATTTCTAATCACAATGATGATGACAGAAGGTGTCTATGGATAAGCTGAAAGGAAGACACGGCATAAGCTGTCGGATAGGTTAACCTACCTACATATGCAGCTGTGTACTTCTGTGGAGAGCTTTATAAGATTTAAAATCTGTCTCACATGAGCATGACAAACATACTAACAGGTTTCTCCAAACTTCTATTTTAGGTTATTACTTGTTTTCTACTGGGTTGTTCATTTTATTGGCGCATAAAATTATACTTTAAATTATAGTTAATATAAAGCAAAGTTGAAACTGCGGCGATACATGAGGTGGTGGGACGTCCGGCCGCTGGCAACCGGTTTCTGGTGAACTGGTCATCTTGCCTGCGCCCGCGCAGCCGCCGCCGCCGCGAGATTTATCTCGCCCGCTCGCCTCATTCACGACCACATTAGCTTTCTACGACGAAAGAGGAAAAACATTACATAAATTCAACGCTGACACACCTAATACTGCGTAATTCTATAGAGATATATACAAAGTTAGTTAGTAGGCAGGTACCTAACTACAAAACTATTTTATATTATTACTGTACTAACTTCTAACTTATATCATTAGTAATAACTTATCAGGGCATATTATAGGCTGCAAAATACAAAATACACATAGCGTAGTTGAGGACTTTACAGGCAACATGAATGTGGCGCTAAATACCTACCTAGATAGATGAAACGCATATCGCTGACGCGTAAGCAAGACAATGTTTGCGTACTATCGCAGTCATTCACCGACAAAGTTGAAGCGAGCGATTGCATCACCGCCGAATATAGCTCTACTCGACAATAATCAGCAATCACACTCATTACCGAGTCGCGCATCCATCATTGTCGTCATACGGAATTGAATGTAGGTAGGTAATTGTGTATATACGCTACCTACTCCTACAGGTACCCACAAACACTATTTAGTACTATACATGTTTGTGTAAGAGTTATCCATACTTGGGTAATGATGACGACCGCTATCTTCTACTTAGGAACATTCAACTACAATCCTTCAATACAATATATATGTAAGTAAATTACTGATGTTCGATTTGAGACTTCATAGGTTATAGTCTAACTTATAAAGTTTCTCATCCATTCCTGGACATAGAATTATACACATATGAGTAAGGATTTGTGTCTATTAGATAGTTTGCGTAATCGTAGAGTTAACATTATTCTCTGACTCTATCTGCGTAATATTGTAGCGCCTAGATGCATAAGAAGGCAGATTTTAATAAATAACATGAGATCTATTCTTTATATTTGTCGGAAGAACATCTTTGATACATCTCATTACATTTTTCTGAAATTGAATTCTTCTCTAATCACATTATAGGAGACTCTGTATTTGAGAAAGGCGTACGTGCGCTACCACGCGTTTGCTAAACTCGCTACAAGTAAGTTTGTACATTTACCACTATCAGACTATCACTACTTATTTAATATTGAATCACTTATGTGGAATCATCACTCTCTTGCACAATTTGATACTTCATTGAAGGGTACTCGACAGTAATCAATCAGTGACTAGGTACAAAGGAGTACCTAGAGGTGGGTTTGGGTACGAAAGTGGCTCTACCACGACCACGTAGTTAAAACATATATTTAGTCTCCAATCCAGCCTTTCGGAGGTATCTTTTGACTATCAAATCCATCCATCCGTCATAATAATGTAAAAGCAGCCATATAGCAAATGTTAATAATTAGAAAAAAAAACTAATGTTAATTGAGTTAGGAATAGAATGGTACACTGCATCAGTCACGCGCTCTAGCCATGCAGGACTGGAATGGAATCGCATCGCATGCACCACTGCGCATTACACGACTTATTAAAACGCCTAGTTCATTTTTCTTCATTAGCTTTGTTCCATGCACTTAGTACGACAGAGATGGCATACGATGTGTAGCTGTGTTACTCTGTGTAGCTCTACATAAAAAGTGAGATATGTTTTAATGGTTTAAACACGACCAGTTGAAGATTGCGTGCGTGGATCGAACGATGCTGGCACGTCATCGACCCGACCGCGCAAAGCACGCGATGCTTGTCTTGTTTGGCGCCGCACCGCACCGGATTTACAAACATCGAAAACTTTGCAACAGAAATATGAAATTAAGCTAACGAGGTTTGGGTAGGTATGCCCATACCTACAGACTTTTGATTTTACTTGGTCGTAGATTTAAAACACAATATCTGTGGACTTTCAGTTGCAAGATAAATAAGTTGAAGTACTCACCTTTGTTAATTAATTAGCTATTGAAAGATTGCAATCGAAGACTTAAACTTTACGTTACTTTATTCATACCAATCAACTTCACGCTAGGAGGCTAGGAGCCCTATCTACTCAAATAAATCCTTATAATATTTAAATCCAGCCAGATAGCTCTACTATTTTGGTATTCGCAGCACTAATAAAGTAGGTATAAAACAGCGATCGAAATAGAAACAGTATAGCTGCTGATAGGTTAGCGCCACATTTATGCGCCCACGCAATGTTGTGCAAGCGCTAGGCGAGTGGTGGCGCCTAGCCAGCGCGGCCCCACCACGGCCGCAGCCGCACTCAGTCAGTCAGCTAATCTAAATCTAGCAGTCTTCTCCTCTAATATAACATTAATTAGCCTCTCTAAATGCGTTGCAATTGTTGCAAATCGTAATTTGATCCTAAGAATATTAAGCTAAGGTACACGGGTAGGACAGCATGCATGGTAATAAGTTTCTGGCAGAGGTACCTGAAACTTTAGGATAGTAAATCTGATGCAAGCTTAAATTAGTAGAACTAATTATGTATTAAATGCATTAATTATAGGAAGCAATTAGTTGGACCTTGGTATCTTTTACTGAGTAGGAATGTGTTCCAATTTTTATTCTTCTTCTACGAAGCTCTCATTCAAAGACTACTTAATAAAATCAGCTTTCGAGGTATGAACTAATACTTAGTTCATTGTTCCCTGCGCCCGTCCACTTCTACAATCCATTTACTTCATGTGGAGATTGTCTTTTGATGTTCTGCTAACCTAAACAGATATGAACTCTTAGATGAGAAAGTAAATCATCTGGTTTGAGATGATGTAACTACCTACCCCCTGTTACCTAGTAGGAACATAATGAATAATACCTATTGAGGGTTTTTCGTCCTCGTGGTGGTGTCGATCAATAATAATGATGTTTACAAATTCCATGACGTGTATTTTTGTTGCGTGGTTAAATAATAATAACCAAAGATTAGGAAAGAGTTAATTGTGGTATATATGTATAATTAATTACATTATAATCAGCACGTCATGACATGACATAGCCGCTGTGAGCAAAAGTGCCGGACTTCAAACGTCCTTCACGTAAATAGTCCTATCTAATCTTATCATAAACCTAAAAGGAATCGTAGTTATAAATTTTATTAATGTAAAAAATTTGGTTACGTAAAATTCACGGGTGCAAGAAAGCACGTACGCTCCTCGATATTGTTACTTCGCTTGCGTCAATCATCATCATCAATCAGCAGGTATCTACTGCGAGGAGGACCCCACATGCGGATGTAGATAACATTTCGCTTCGTTCACATCACTTGATAAGTACTTACACCGTGCAAATAAACTTGCAGCGGATACTGGCGATGCTACGTCACGCGACATAAGTAATAAAGTAACGTGGGAAAATTCCACACTACCAATGATTCATTAAAATGTGTAGCTAATAAAGTCACCAACTAACCTTCACTTTGAGCACGTTATCAAGTAAGTACTTAAGACTTTGTTTTATTTTAGTTATCGTTTTTTTAAAACAATATGCTGAAACTCTGCTAGTTTCAGTACCATTAATTGTATCAGTGATCCTACTCTTATGTTGAATAGCGTTTTATTTATGCAACTTGTTAAAATTTATTAAAAAAATTACTTGTGTGTGTCCACTTGTAGAGATGATACCTTTTTCACATAAAATTAATTTGTTTATCCATTACTAGCTTTTGCCCGCGACTTCGTCCGCGTGGAATAGTGACTTCTTTGTCCCGTTTTTTACACATTTACCACTATATCTTTGCTCCTATTGGTCGTAGCGTGATGTTATATAGCCTATAGCCTTCCTCGACAACTGGACTATCCAACACAAAAATAATTATTCAATTCGAACTAGTAGTTTCGGAGATTAGCGCGTTCAAACAAACAAACAAACAAACAAACTCTTCAGCTTTATAATATTAGTATAGATTATAAAAAAGTAGCACACGTACATTACTATTCTGTTCGTAGCAGGATTTTAAGGTTTCTGAATTTTGTACTACTAAGTGTTAGTTAACTAAATAAGTCAGTTCGAGTACCTACTTGGAGATGAGGGTGCACTAAATTAATGATTAACCCCCAACTTAGGAAAACGACCTACCTACGACTACGAACCACTAACTATTAATAAATCGATTATTATCGAGGTAATTAACGAGAATACAGGAAGGTCAAGTATCACTGGCGATGAGCAAACATTACAATCTACTTATGTTTTGAGAACTTTGAAAACTAAAGAAATGGGCAAGTAAATACCTATCTATCTTCAACTTTCCTAATACGACTCCTTCAATAAAACGGCACGTTGATTAAGTTTGTGTTCGATAGCGGCTAGCGGCGTTCACACGCGCACCCATGGCGATGGTGTAAGTGGTCGGCGTAGGCGCTGGCCGGTGAGAGGGAACCAGTTTTAGGAGCGCCGCATGTAGGCGTCTGCCACACCTTGCTGGCGGAACTACCTACAGGTACCTACGCATCTATCTACTCTTGGGTAGCTTATCCTAAAAGGTCTATTTCTAAGGACTCGTTAGGGTAAATTAATTCATTTTTTAAGGTCAGACAATACAGCTTCCAGCTATGACTGGCTGAGGCGGCCATCGTTTTTCAATATAGGTAGGATTTTTCCTCAATAAGATAAGATACTGTAAGCGACGTAGACCTTTGGATATACTACATCTTTATCGATATTATTATGTTACATCTATAGGTAAGATTAGATATTTATTGCAACGGGTAACAAGATTTAGCATTGCTTTAAAAAAACGGTGTGCAGTGTGATCCATACCAACATAAATAATTCAAATTGGGACACACAAAACTTCGCCGCACCGATCGGAACAGGTTGTGATTTTGTTCAAAGCGTAGGTAGGTCCATTTAAAGGTGCTACAAAAAATAAGGTGCCAATAAAGGGACGGAAACCCATTGTTTGAATGTCAATCTGGTAGAAGGAATTTTGGGGGAAAAAACGTCGAAGCTAAGGGTCTATAGAATTGGGCGGCGGGGAATACAATGAGTCCTTTGTGAGCACGGCGCCGAACGGTCTGGCGGTGCGCAGGCGCAGGCGGCCGACGCGCCGCTCCGTCTGGCCCGCGCCGCGCCCGCGACACTGGTGTCATGCAAACATAATCGACACTACACTAATCTAATAGGAACTGGCTTTGACAATTTGACACGCATGGCCTGCACATGGTCTGCCAGTATCTCAAGTGGTCAAAGGAAAATCCTGAAGTTCTTTAAAAATAATGTATGTTCTCTCTCAATCATCGTTATTCGTTAGGCGCTTTATGGTAGTGTGTGTTAACAAACACTTCTCTGGATTTGGATGTTGGACCTATGAAACCTAGAAGATTTTTTAGATCTATCTATCTTTATATAGGTCAAGCTAGTTTTAGGTCACGTGACTGGCGAAATCCTCAGAACGTAGATTAGGCGTAAAGGTAGGAGGGACAATCACGGGGAGTCTTAATGACGTACTTTATTGTAATAAAATGACCAAACCGAAACAATCAAATTCCGTATACTTAGTTGGTAGCTTATAATAAATGTGTACCGTTGCAGAAATGGTTACAAAACTGCCGTCGGAGTGCGGAAGTAGATGGTAGGTACTTTTCATTTGCCTTCCTTTCCAATGAAGATTTGCCTTCGACGATGTAATCATGGTAAAATCAGATAATATCCTGTGTCGTAGGTAGAACACCCCTATCTTTCGCTAATCTGTGGGTCTCATTATGTAGAAGGGCTTCTATCTTTAGCAGCAGAACAAATAACTTTTTATATTACAGACAGATAGATAATATAACTCATGTTCAATCAAAAGGCATCATACTTAATCACTAGCTTTTGCCCGCGACTTCGTCCGCGTGGAATAGTGACTTCTTTCTCCCATTTTTTACACATTTACCACTATATCTTTGCTGCTATTGGTCGTAGCGTGATGTTATATAGCCTAAAGCCTTCCTCGATAACTGGACTATCCAACACAAAAAGAATTATTCAATTCGAACCAGTAATTTCGGAGATTAGCGCGTTCAAACAAACAAACAAACAAACTCTTCAGCTTTATAATATTAGTATAGATTACTCACATTAACAACCGTTTGAAGCACATCACGCCACCTTTTAATGAGTCAACAGACCAATGAAGTAACGAGAAACTTCGCATTATACCTTAACGTAGGTACCTATATCTACTTACCTAGTTGGAAAACGATTTTAAATTATAACATTGATGACTGATGATTAACGTCGTGTTTAGTAAAGAAAAGCCCCATGCTCATGCATGAGGGAGGGACTTTTTTATGCTACGGAAAATTATAATAACAAGGATAATAAAGTTTTGCTGAAAAGTAACTTAGATGTTCATAAAAATTCAGGCAGTTAAATTCGTTTAAGGTTTATTTGCATCAATTAGTTACTCTTGGAACAAAGACCTTAAAAATGTGAGTACTTACCTAAAAATAGTTGGTACCTCAGTAAATGTTACTCTGTCACAATATACATACCTACCTGTTATGTATACAATATACATACATAGCAGGTATGTATATTGTATAATTGTACGTATAATTATATTCTGGTAACATTTACTGAGGTACCACCACCTATTTATAGGGAAAGTACTCAGTTGTATTAGTCCTGTTGTGGTACTGTACTACATGAGAGCTCACACATCGTATTAGATCGTATTGTATGCTGAGTGCGTAGGTAGGTAGACTCGTAAGATTCTCGTAATTGTTTACATGATTAAGAAACTAATTGGCTTGAGCCCAGCCATACTTGTAACTCCATTTATGGCAAGCTGTCGAGAATCTAGTCTCGAGAGGAGCCTAGCCAGGCAATAAGTAGAGGTACATATAGCATACAGCTGCTTAACCGCTTTCATTGCGTTGTCATTTAAGTAAGCTCGCGGCATCTACACGTAAGCACCTACCCATAATCTTACCGAGACGTTAAATCCTATTTTTGTTATGCTTGTAATGGTCTTAATTCAGAAGAGATGTAAGTAACGAGTTTATTTGTTAATTTTCAATGTTTCAGTCTCTTCTGTGTGCCTTCGGACAAAGACTTCCCCAGAATTCCCCCCTACTCTTCTTTATGTTTGGTCAGTCTAATCTAGATTTTTCCGGCTGTTCCGACTATCACGTCTTCCCACTTCCTGAACTGTCTACCTGTGTTTCTCTTGAATGCTCTTAGGTGCCACCAAGTTGTTACTGTTTTTCTTCATTTATCTGCTAGTCCCTTTAAGATGTGTGCTGCCCATTAAAAAAATATCACTAAGAATTATAATACAGCCTGTGTTCGGATGTATGATGATCTATCCACTGAATAGATAAATAAAGGTCTATTCAGTGGATCTATCTATAACATTATTGAAAGAGTTTCATCAAAATCCATCCAGTTCTTTTTGCGTAAAATTAGGCTCTTAGATCTTTGTTTCTCATCCTACCAGTTCTTTCAGTACTAGTTAAAACTTCTTTTCATGACCCGTTGGGTTACTTTTATTTAGCCCGTTGGGTCTATTTTACCAAAAATAATAGTTCATGAATTCACTACGAGGATTTTTGTTGAACTTATTGGTCTCATGCTCATGTTATGAACGGACTTCAATAGTTCTATCTGAAACAAAAGTCTACAGAGGAATATCCAGTGTGGGTTGGGTTGGGGGCATAGATAGAAAGAAGTATTTAGTTCGTTAATTATCTTTGGTGGATGCCCATTAATTATTAACTTGGTCAGATTATGGGCTCCAGGGCTCCTCTAGGCTCATCACATCATGCGCGAGCGAAACACCACGGTGAGTTTTTGTTTTTTTCTGTAGCATTCTTCGGTCGTTAGTGGATTGCTCCAATCTAAGAATTCAAGGGCCTAGCCGGGTCTATGGAATGCGCACGAGTTTTTTGTCTATTAGTATATTGCCCCGTCCCTTGCTGATCCACGGGATAAGCTACTCTAAAACCCATTTAACATTCAGGTAAAGTTACGCCGCTCGATTGAACAATCTCTAAGTAATTTAGTCGTTAATAGGTCATATTAACAAAAACCGGTTAAGTGCGTGTCGGACCCGCGCACTGAGGGTTCCGTGCCACCCTTAACTGAATTCAGGGTCCACTTACTTTCACTTAACGAAAACATCACAATATATTGCGACAGCAAAAATAACTTTGTTTTTCATAGTGTTTGTATGAAAGACCAAGTTATATTTGCGGTTGATAAAAATGTGCAATATCTCAAAAACTACTGATTCGATATCGTTCAAACCAATTTTCGTTGTAAGTTTTTGTTGAGATCTATATCATATATTTTTTTCAAAATTTTCACTTTCTTAGTTCAAAAGTTAGATGGGGGGGACGCCCATTTTACCACTTTGGAAGCGTCTATATCTCAAACCTTACACTTTTAGAAAAAACCGGTTAAGTGCGTGTCGGACCCGCGCACTGAGGGTTCCGTGCCACCCTTAACTAAATTCAGGGTCCACTTACTTTCACTTAACGAAAACATCACAATATATTGCGACAGCAAAAATAACTTTGTTTTTCATAGTGTTTGTATGAAAGACAAAGTTATATTTGCGGTTGATAAAAATGTGCAATATCTCAAAAACTACTGGTTCGATCTCCTTCAAACTAATTTTCGTTGCAAGGTTTTGTTGAGATCTACATTATATATTTTTTTCAAAATTTTCACTTTCTTAGTTCAAAAGTTAGATGGGGGGGGACGCCCATTTTACCACTTTGGAAGCGTCTGTATCTCAAACCTTATACTTTTAGAAAAAATGGTTTTAGAAACCTCAACATCATTTTAAAAGACCTATCCATAGACACCCCACACGCATAGGTTTGAGTAAAAAAAAATGTTTAGGTTTTAGTTTCATGTATGGGAGCCCCCCCTTAAATATTATTTTTTTCTTACTTTTTGTATCTGAATCGGAAAGCGGTGAACAAAATACACCTACCTACCAAGTTTCAGCTATGTGATGCTTATAGTTTCAGAATAAAGTGGCTGTGACATACGGACGGACAGACAGACAGACAGACAGACAGACAGACAGACAGACAGACAGACTTGACGAAACTATAAGGGTTCCGTTTTTTGCCATTCGGCTACGGAACCCTAAAAATGATTTTAGAAACCTTAACATCATTTTAAAAGACCTATCTATAGACACCCCACACGCATAGGTTTGAGTAAAAAAAAATTTTTAGGTTTTAGTTTCATGTATGGGAGCCCCCCCTTAAATATTATTTTTTCTTACTTTTTGTATCTGAATCGGAAAGCGGTGAACAAAATACACCTACCTACTTAGTTTCAGCTATGTGATGCTTATAGTTTCAGAATAAAGTGGCTGTGACATACGGACGGACAGACAGACAGACAGACTTGACGAAACTATAAGGGTTCCGTTTTTTGCCATTCGGCTACGGAACCCTAAAAAAAGACGAACCTTTACATAGGACGATAATTGTATTGAAGTCGAGTAAAAAGCTGCTTGATTTTAATAGTAATAATAATCCTAATGAACTGTCTTTAGTACTAATTCCCGAACCTACTACTAGTCCAAAGTAATCAATTGAATCATCTATTAGGTACTACTTATTTTGTAAAAGAGAAGTAGTTAGAATAGAAAGAATATAAAATATTATATTACAGTAGTTTTATTCCCGGAAACCACCCCTTCAAAGGTTGTGTAATATGATAACGATCGAGTTGACTGCCGCAATCACCTTTAAAGCCTTTCTTTTGTTTGAATTGACACCCGTATTTGTGTCGCTTGCGCAAGCGATTTTATTTGAAAAGTGGTTAGGCGCCAGAAACACCGTACGTGGATAATATGTATAAGTAAGTACGGTACGTGCCCGAAGTTGGGCCATGGGACACATTTTGTAACAAAATGTAAACTAGAAGCATTTTTAACTTTACATTTTTACATAAATCATAGCATCGATGATGATTTTAATTCGGTCTAAAAACGGAAAACGGAAAAATGAAAAATGGCTTATAAATTATTTTCTTTTTAATCGCTAAGAAGTCCAGTTGTAATTGTTTGAAGAATTAAGATCTCTTCAATAGATTGGATGGATTTGGTTTAGAGTGGATAGTGGATGTAAGTTCAATGTGCTGCCATCTATAGACTGTTCGCTAGACGAAAACGACAGTGGCGACCTCTTGGGAGATTCAGGGTAAAAGAGTATGTGACATTGAATGATAAGACTTTAAAAATGGGTTATAAAAATCATTTTTAGTTTTCTTTTATATAATCTCAGCTTAAATTACACAACACCCCAAACTTCTTCAAATGCTGAACATAATTTAGCACATGTTAATGCAGCAGACAAAGGATAGTTGCTGATTGATATCACATCTTCTGAATAATCTGCTTCAACTTGACCATGTGCCATAGCACCCACAATTAGTACAATCGGATCATCTTTTGGCACCAACTCCCTGCAGTTCTGAACCATTTTAGAGCTGAATGACATAGTGATTTTTCGTACTCCTACCGGTAAATGAGATGTGATTGGGTTTTTTATTACTTTCAACAGTTTCATAGGTCCATCTGATGCTCTGATAGCCAGTTTATGTAAAAGTTGAACTGAAAACAAAAAAATGGTACAGGAAATTTTAGAATCCTAGTGAAAATTGTAATAGTATTCAATATTTTATTTACCCTCCACCACCGGAAGATATCATAATATCTATAGAAATTACATATACTAACAAACAATTAAACAGATAGCAGTAAGGCCTACCATACCTATCAATCCAGCAAATCTCTTGAATGTCCTAGGGATCCTGGTCTGTGGGTTTATTTCAATCAGCACATTTTTTTCTGTGTGTATGTACACTTGGAGCAATCCAGCCCGGTTCAGGGGAGAGTCCATAAGCATCAGCAAACTCTGGTGTGTAATATCTGGTCGACACGAACCTGGATCGCGGTCATTCTTCCGCAAAATGTTGGCATGATCATCACAGTTCAATAATTCGAAGCTATTTCCAGTCTGAAAGATGTTGAGAAAATAATGCGTATGAAATTAAAGGATACTTCAAAAAATAACCTCAAAAAATTTAATAACAGTATCGAATATTGTTATTATCGCCTTACCTTGACAGTTTCAAGTTGTGCATTCTCTAAAATAACAATTAAACGTTTCTCTTGCTTTTTAATATGAGAGGTCACTAAATGTTTTGGTACAGGATCGTACTCAAAGTCATCGTCGTTTGAGACATGTTTCCTTTTCTTACCCATGGTGAATGAAATGCGGGGTATAACGTAGACACAAATAGGGAGTACTTTTTAGCTAAACTATTTCTTATATTCAATGATTCATTCACAAAACCAAATTTTTTTATTAATACAACTTACAACACAACACGTGCGTGGTGTTTTTGTATTGTTTTTTTTTTGTTAAATCTGACTAGGGATGTCGATCTGAGATCGATTAATCGAAGAATCGATTTTTGGAGCCAAAAAGATCGATTTTTTAAATCGATATGTAGGACTGAATCGATTCAGTGAATCGATATTTCACCCTTGAAAATCGACATCCGATTTTTTATTTATTTTTTGGTATAAACCAAAAAAGTTTTTACAATGAATTGAATGTACCAATATTATAAAAGTGCTGCCGGTTAAAAACGGTTAATTATTCAAAACTCGCGAGATGTTTGGATTTCTTTGCTTCTCTTTAAAAAAGTTACGTTTGTTATCTTTGCAGGTGTAGTGTAGGCGACTCGCCTGGGACGCATGTGTTCATTATAAAATCTTCTGTCTCACTCCCAGATTTAGCTGATTGTCCCACATTTAGCTGTCACCCTAAGTATGACCTGTCGGGGCCCTAATCGAATCTGCGATTTCACATAATCTGTGGTAGATTTCATGGCAAGGTAAAAGGTTGCGTTCTTTGACTTAATAATAACATAACGTTATTCTGCTGCGTTACTAAAAAAATATTATTCAATTTTGTACAAAATCTTAAAAATTAATTCATCCCTGAGCTCCCTAACTACTAGTAATAGGTGTGATAATTAGGGTGCATAGACTTATATGTATTTTACTAGACACGCTGTTCAGAACAAATTTTGTGGTACATTTTCTAAAATGATAGAAGTGAAGTGTTGCCATTGAATATTTTTTAGTTTCTCCTGTTTAATGCGGATTATTGTCGTGCTTCTTAGGAAAGTCAATCTTAAGCTACTAAAGCATATACATTTAAATACATTTTGATATTTTAAATCTTTTTCAAGTATGAGAGAAAATTAATAACTTAAAAAACAAAAAAAAAACTCAAAAAGAAATCACATCGATCCTTTTTTTCATTTCTCCCAAACATGACAATCGCCATTACAACAACAACACTGAACTGTCAAAGGTAGCAAAGAGTAATCGAACAGATATGACACGTCGCTGGTTTTAAGTTTTCCGCCTAAGATTCGATATTAGTACTTACGTTTATATATTTTTTATTCGAGTGATAGGTAATGTTTTAAATATGAAAATATTTGATATTAGATCCTCAAAAATAATTAAGGGTCAATATATGCCTACCAATATTATAACAACATAATTTGTACTTATCTAACAATACAACTGCTGTCAGTACAACATACAGATTTTTACTTAAAGTCAGTTTTTTGGTAGTCTTGTAATATTGTAAACAATCTTGACATTCCTTTTTAACGAAATAATTCATTTTAAAATAAGATAAACTCAAATAAATCCTACTGGCTGATTTTCTTATAAGACAGTAATTCATTCATTTCTACCTATGAGACTTTTGTTTGGCATGTCTGTTTTTGGTTGATCTTTGGATTTCTATGAAAATTGTGAGAAAACTAAAATTAATACTTTTATGCCTCAAATAAATCATTGAATCACTTAGATTTACTATAAACAATTGAACAAAATTATCGCTGACAAACTAGGTGAAAATACGGGCACATAAACACATATTTACGTAATTTATCTAATTCGTCTTTTGACGTCAGGAACGTTTTGACGTGGTAGCTTCTGGTAACAGACTAAACGCAGATGCTCCATCTGGCCTAAACTTACTGTACCACAAAATTTGTTCTAAACAGCCTGTCTAGTGTAACATAGAGGTCGTTGTTAGGGTGTCGTTTAATATAAATAGATTTAAATTACATTATAAACAAAAACTTAAGAAAAAGATCGATTTTTCAAAAATCGATCTTATTGGCCTCGATTTTTTTGTGGATCGATTCATTAGGTCACGATTCGAATCGATTTAAAAATCGATCTTTTTTGGAAAGAATCGACATCCCTAAATCTGACTGACACCAACTGACAGACAGACAGACAGATCTGGAGCCCTATTTTTAAATCACTCGCTTGGCTATGGCGAGTGATTTTCGTTCGAAAACGATTTTTTTCTATGATTTTTGACACTACGTCAAACGAAAATCACTCGCCATCTTGAAGCGAATGATTCAAAAATAGGGGCCTTGGGCTGCGTTCCGAATTGCGTTAATAAAACTGTGAGTGCTGTGACTGTGAGCGACAAAAGCCATTCTGAATTCAACAACAAAAATTTCAGACATCGTACAGGACCTGAAATTGTGGAGAAATTACAAAATCTGAGTTAAAAAAAAAGTTACGAATTCTTGTATTGGCCAAATTGTGAACTTATTATTATTATTATTAAGAGCCCTGTGTGTGGTGTCTCACTGCAGGGCAACGGCCTCCCTACCTTTTCTCCAATCTTCACGGTTTTGGTTCTTAGTTAGTTGTGAACTTGTGAACAATAAACTTACCTTGTTGTGCTCTTTCATACTGTTCCTTCCATGCTTATATCTACTGTAATATCATTGCCCGTAGTTTCGTCTTTAATGAAACCAAAAAGGTTCTCCAAGATGATGTTACTAATAATTGGTTCTGTTTATTTGTTTTCGAAATTTTCGGAACGTCAAATGCGCCAATATGCCAGCTCGCTCACGGTGCGCGGCAGAACGATAGCACTGTGAACGCAAGATGGCAGCGGTAGTGACGTCATTCGTGACGTCACGAATGTCACGATAGCTATCGTTGAAAAGGCTCGCTAACACTAATTCGGAACGGTTTGTATGCGTGCTCCTCACAGTGATATTATCGCTGTTGTCGCAATTCGGAACGCAGCCTTGATGAATGACATTTAACTGACATTGACGGTGGTGGAGGTGCGTTCCACGTGTGCTCGCGGCGACCACTGATCATGTAATCTTTTTGCGGCGACTGCGTATTTTCCGGTCCATTTGGTCCGCGAGGGTTCCGTTGTCCGTTGCGGTCGTTCGTTGCGAACTTTGATGGAAGAATTGTGGACTGCGTTCCATTTGGCAAGTGGACCAAACTTGTAAGCGTTTAAGAGTTAGGAATGTTGATGTTTTAGTAACTAGATCTAGTTCTATTCCGGCGAGGTTAGGTTATGTTAGGAATAGGAATATGCCGGCCGCAGCGAAGTGGGCCTTCGCGGTCATTACGACCTAGTCCATCGACCGTCAAAAGACTAGTATTATAGTGAGTGATATGATGAGTATAGTACCACTTCTACATTATGTGCGTTACCGTTACGTTACGTACGTAGCCTTCGGGTGCGTTTCACTTGCTGTCTGCGATGACTTCCACGCCCGCGAAGCCCCACTTTGGCGTTCCACTAGACTAGATGACCGAAGAGCTTTGAGTATATAGCCCCCTGGAGATGCCAATACGGACACGCATCTAACAAATTTTTTCACCACTTATAGGGGGGAGTGAGGTAAACACGTACAGCACACCACCATTAGATGAATAACTCAACAGACACAAATTTTGCTGTGGCGATAAACGCACACTACAAAAAAAATCAACACATGAAACATTACACGCACACAATCAGAGTTTTCACGTAACTACGCAGCATACATACGAACAAGATAGTGATGGGACACGCGAAGAATGAGTCAATTCAGTTTACTGAATGAACTGAATGATTCTCGCCTAGTACTCTCATTTCTCAACCGTTTCTAATGAAATGTTGTGAGAAGGTTTGATAAGTAGGTTGTAGTATATTGAATATTTTTGACCGACTCAGTTTGCAAAATTGAAAAAAGAATGTGGTGAAGATATGCGAGACGAAAACGTAAAAAAGATGAGTAATAAAAAGGTAAATTTCCGCCATATTGAAACAAAACGAGGTCAACAGCTCACAGAGCCACTAGTATGATAATAGGGTCACCAGCACCACCTATATAAAGCACAAGTTACATAAACATTTGAACGAACAAAGGAAAAGCAATAAAAATTGATAATTTAATTGGAATGATTTATTCAAATTCTATGGTAAAGATTTTAGGACCCAGTTAAGACTTTCCTTAATATGTATTTTATTCATAAAATTACTACCCCTGTGGAATACAACGAAAAGAGCGAGATATCACTAGCAGCAAACTGTGTGATAAAAAGAGATGCGAGATGCGATGTAGCAGAACCGTTTTTGGCGGCTATCAGTCAGTTTTAGAGGCCCATGGAGGCTCGCTGAAAATTTCTTTCATGTGATTTTTTATAAATATGTTGTGAATATGTGTATATTTTTTAGAAATAGTAATCCTGATACATGGTGACTTGATCGGTGATTGATTGTTGTCCATTACAGCGAAATAACCCCAACAAATATTCATTTAACAGGTAGATTAGTCCAAATCGAAGCCTCTTATATATGATATATATTTACCAATTAGCTTCAAATTTTAAGTACACAGTTTGATTATTCTATTCTATAAACGTTAATTTACGTAAAAAGTTAAGACAGAATAACACAGGTAATGCATATCTACGAATATTTGTCTCAAGAAATCATTTTTCGTTTTACACTGGCTGCATTAGGATTGCACTAGGGTTGTCCTGGAACAATAATAAATAATAATGAAAAAACCATTTTGAAAAAAACTAAAAAGCCAAACATAAATGTTTGATTTTAAGTCGGTTAAAAACCGATATGTACGTACATATCGGTAGAACCCAAAAGCCAATAATTTAATGTGATTAAAGGAAATATGCAGCAGCTGGCAGATCTATACTTAAACCACTCAAGGATTTCAATAAGGCTCTTAGACTTACAATTACACATTGTGAAGATTGGGTAACTGCTTCAGCTGTTGCTGCAGCTGAAGCACTGGCAGTATTCAATCTTGTTGGTTAAATTTTTGTATGTTGGTTCAAGTTGGTTCAGTTACTTGTGATGTAGTGTTAAAATAATAAAGCAACTAATATACTACACAAAAATTGGCGAAAAGAATACAAAGTTGAGGGACAAAACACGAAAAAGGGGAGCAATAGACAAAAATCGGGAGTTTTTATAAAATAAATTAAAAGTCCGATAACTTAACGGTAAAGTTTTGAATATAGGGTTCGATAGTCAAATCAGACAGGCATGACGTAAACTGCCACGTCTTACAGGATTTAGGTCGACTTAACCTGTAAGCCTGTAGCCCTGTATATAGTATATATAACATATACAGTCATAATCCCGGACCAAATGTATTCCTTTTACCTCGAAATATTTTTATAGCCAACAATTCTTTTCATTTTCAGACTAAATTTCAACATCGTATGACCAGAGGATAAGAAAGTATTTTTTTCTTATTTACCGTACAAGATTTAAATATAACATACATTATACTTACTACTTAATTCAAAATCTAATTAAAAAAACTGATTATAAAACTAACTCCAGTAAGGCCAGTGAGTGAATGATTATGTTGAGTCACATCACTAAGACCGATTCACCTCCGTACCACTGTATTCATGTTTACATTTTTCTGTCGTTTACGTATCGCAACGGTTTTTTCTTTAAATGGAAATTGTACTTAAATACACATTTAATAGTTACTAAAAATACTTAACTATGGTAGGAAACGCGATCTTGTTGCGAATTTGAGCTGTCAGATCGCCTTTTACATGAGAATACTTGTGCAGTACCATTTTTCAAGAGAAGCGTCACGCGATACGGACCGATGCAAAATGGCGGTGTAGCGACTTCAAGTAGTTTTATATAACGCGTTTGAACAGTTGACCAACGTACTTTGCCGGAGGGGGTCGCCCGTGTATGGCATCTCCAGGGGCTATATACTCAAAGCCGAAGAGTAAACGTCCATAGATGACAACATGACACATGTCAATAAGTGGCATACAGTTTACTATCGCTGCTGATATACAGGGTGTAACAATAGGTATCCCATCATTTATCTCCCCCCCCTCCCCCTTTTATCCCATCATTTTTTCAAAGACACCGGGGAAATTACGCATTACGCTGCAAAAATATTGTCAGGAGAAGTTAATCAGATTTTTTAAAACTTTTCAGCTAGCGCGTGGTGAACGCACATTTATCGGAGCCGAATGCAGCAAACGAATCGAAGTCAAGGAGGTCTCGCACACATATCATATAGAAATCGATTTTGTCTAACGAAATGACTCATGCTGTGCATGAGACAAAATCATGAGATAGCGCTATGATGTATGTGTTAAAAAACAGTCTAAACCAATAAAAACTTTTTTTTAGAGTTTCGGTTTATCTTCAAGCATATCTTGACCGCAACGCTCACGCACGGACAAGTAGAACGGGAAAATGGGTGCTTGAGGGCGTGGTTGTCGCCTGTGACATGTGGTACGCTCCTTTGTATACAGCTGACATTTTTTTTTTTTGGGTTCTGTTCTTTCCAAGAAGCTTATATACAAACTGGAGATTGCACTATGAAGAAAAGACTGAAGCTAAACAATTTGACCTTGAATGACGTCATGGTTGTTTGCTGTCTCTTTCAGTGGGGTGACAACACGTTATAAAATAATAAAGGAAGCTACGATCAAAAGTGAGCGACTTTATTATACATGATAAATAATATGTTAAGGATATTACTTAATATATTAAGGATAAAAAAAACATCTCTTATCTGAAAAAATAATAATAATAGGAATGAAGGAATTTTGCAATACATTGCGTTGCGGTGTGGCCATAGACTTGTATGTATTTTGTAACATAGAGGTCGTTGGGTGCGGCCCGCCCCGATTATGGAAAAATTGCGGGACTTGTTTTTTTGTGCCCAGCAGAACTTTAGTTGAAAATAATAATAGTAAACTGGTGGTAAGAAAATAAACTACATTTATTTTTTTAAATAATTTATTTAAGTAGGTAGCCAATTTTTCAACTAAGTTATAGTAGTTGAGATTAGAGTTTCATCTTAATAGGATACATACCTACTATACACCGTGTAACATTTTATACAGTGTGGCCTGCCCTACCGGGTTATTCTCTTTTTCTTTTTTCATTCACTCACTCAAAAGGAAAAGCGAATCCATGATATTGGAATCGCACCCACTAAATTATTATACTGTTGATTAAAAAACTATAAATAAAAAATAACATTATGTAAGTACTCAAATCGTATAATTCGTTACTTATTTATAAAAGTTTACAATCATTTTCAATACACACTTAACTCGTCAAGGATGTGTAAACGAGACACAATAAAAATTCCATTGTTATGCGACTCTCGGCATTCGTTTGATACCTGACTGATTACAAGTCTAATCAATTGACTGGCATTGATTGGCATTGTGACTTCAACAGTATTAGATGTAGTCTCTGAAGTTCATTATATTAGTTTTATCATCATTTAATCTCCGCCGTTTAGAGGGTGGTTCATTTTCATCAACCTATTTAAAAAAACATACACTGTCATAAGCAAGCATCATAAAATTAATATGGGGTTAATTCTTATAAATCTTTGCTTTACATAAACGGGGACGGCCATCTAACAATATTATAACTAGTTTGTTGAAAAGTTTTTTATTATTTATCTTATTAGTATAGACAAACAATTTATAGTATTTTACACTAATAAGAATTCATCTTGTAATATTGATATAATTTTTACTTACAACACTTTTTTCTAAAGTTGGCTGTGTCAATTTTTCTTCACTTACATTTGCATAATATGTAGTGTTAGAACTTGAAGGTATAATATTACATTCCTGAAATAGGAAAAAAAACATTTCAAGTCAATATTTGTCACACACACAGGCATCCTTCCAAAACATTAAGAGATCCCAGGTCTTGGATTAAACTATGATGGACGTGTAAAAATTTCACATATTTGTCAAGTTTGTGTCACAGAACAGTTGCGAGTTTTCAAGCTCCCAACAACTAAGAATATCAACATTAATCTTTATGATGATTCACCATGACAATGAAGTCCACACAAACAAAGCAAGTTTTGATAAATTTTGTTTAGTTTGAAGATCAGTCATTCATGGTTTTATGAATTAGTGAATAAGTTAGCACTTTAGTAAATATAAATATTATCTAGCTACAAAAATTAAAACCTCATTAACAACAATTTTGGATGTGATTATTACTTACTAATAGGTTGCAACATTTGCACGGCTGGTAGGCATAAAATGGTACTGCGGTTTTGAGTAGATGTCCTGGTCTCTCAGGCTCATCAGCTCTGAAGTGTGCACTATAAATCCTGGCAGATGCATAGAATTTGCCTTTTATAATGGTATTTTGTATAACCAAGCATTTTTAATTTTTTGGTCTCTCGGGAAACTAAAATAAAACAGCAATATATAATACACCAAATTAATCATGTTGCGCCAACCATCCCCTTCAAACAAAAGTAGTTATTGAGGAAAAATAAGGGATTATGATCCTTGTGTAAGAGGTATCAGACAATTTTATCATAAGAGACATCACTTTAGTGCTACCTAACCCTAAGGAAAATCTTTTCTAAATTGATGCGAACCAGTAATCAAACCCAGCCCATGGATTAAAGGTTAATTACTGCACTACTTTCTACCTACTAAGCCAATTAAGTCAATAAATATGAAGAATAATAAAAGATTTTCGAGGAATTACTTTCCAGTCAAAGATAGGATCTGAACTTAGGGTTGGAGTGTAGCAAAGAGTGTGCAAGGCGTTTGGGACTTTTCAGATTTTAGCGTAATTTTTCAAAGTCCAAAACGCTTTGATAAAATTCGCACATATTTTCCCACTAAACTATGCATCGGATAGAAAAAATTATAAGAACAAAAAGTGCTTATATTAAGCCCTTGTTAACGTTAATAAACAAAGATTCCAGATTTATTAGGTTTGAAACATTTTCGTGAATATTTTTATAAGTCCAAAACGCCTGGATAATTCGGTCGCATTTTTTCGCTTAACTATGAGTGGGATAAAAAAAGTATTAGAATAAAAAGTGTTTATTTGAAGCTCTTTTATACGATAAAATACATTGTTACAAATTTTATTAGATTTCATAATTTTTCGTGAAAATTTTCTCAACGCACGCGACGTAAAATATGGTTACCCTTGTCTTATTACTACGACAAAAAAGTATTTCTTATAAGTTCAGTTTTTATGTATTATGGCTTATTATTTTATAAAAGTGAGTAGTCAGATATATCAGGAAGTGCATATTCTAGTAATTGTTTACGTTTAATACATTAAAAACATAAACGTAGTCCTCAATATCTCTAAAATAGAAGTACTATCATGAAGCACAGAAAATATGAAAAAAATGTGTATACCTGTGGAATTTCACGCTACTTTTTGGATGCTAGACGTTTCCACAACCACGAACCACACAACTCATGATGATTTGCACCAAAACACGGCATATATTTCAAAAATTCCTGAAATGAATATTCGAGTATTTTGACAGCCGGGCGTTATGGTTTTGACAATATGCTTTAGTGTTGCCAAAATACGTCAATAAGATTACCACACAGTCGGGGGAAAAGCTGCATAAAAAAATATTTTTTTGCAGCTTGTTACAAGCAAGCTCTAAAAATATTTCATTAACCATAACCATTAATTTCTTATGTGAAAAAGTATTACGCACTGCCCTTCTTCGTAGGTTTATTTATTGCAAGAAAAACAAAGAATGGCTTGGGGAATATTCTCCATGAACCTGGCTACACTCTTCATTGAGTGAGTGAGACAGAAGACAACCGTAAAGGTCAAATGAGTTCAATTTTTTTGGCTTCAAAATATTGTTCGTATTGCAATCTCCAGTTTGTATCTAAGCTTCTTGGTTCTTTCCATTCTGGAAGTATACAGCTGACAGCTGATAATGTCAAATAGCAGTCAGAGATGTGACATTTCGACAATTACGATTATTATCTTACAAGTAGATAGGTAAAGTAGTTTTGTTTTGTGATTTTCTTATTTATTTCTTAAAAATATTTTAGCCAAAGAATATTGTGGAAAGCTAAGCTTGAAAAATTAAGGCAGCTAATATGGCGAATGACAGAGAAGTCTTACGAGAAATATGGGATGGAAAACTACCCATTTGCTTTCAGTTAGCTCAAGAAGAAATCATGGAAATTCAACAGCCTGATCCTTTTTATGTGATGGTACCAAGATTGAGTTACTTTCCTCTCGTAACAGATAAGGTAATGTGAAACCAAAATTTAAGGATTATTTACTCCGAATTTGATTTTTCCTTAGTCTTCAGTGTATTATCGGATTGCAGATGAAGAGACACTTTCTTCGCTTCATTTCACAAGAAAATGCAGACAGTGAAATGTGGTTAGACTACAATGGACAGCCTTTAAAATGGCACTATCCCATAGGCTTTCTTTATGACCTCTACTGTGGCATAGACCCTCAGCTGCCATGGACTCTTACTGTTCACTTCACCAAGTTTCCTGAAGAAGTTTTATTGCATTGTCCAAACAAGTTAGTATAGTATGATTATGATCATGGATTTGTCTGATCCAACTTCTACAGACAGATAATATTTTATGTTCAATTTCTTGATAAAAAAGAAGTAAACTTTATTAAAAATTAAAATATTCTTTCAGAGATGTTGTAGAAGCGCATTATATGTCAACAGTCAAAGAAGCTGATGTATTGAAGCATCGTGGTCAAGTCATGTCAACTATGCAGAAGAAAGATCATAATCAGCTATGGTTAGGATTGCAAAATGGTAAGTCTTTCTTTAAATAAACTGTCTGCAGAGTAAGAAACTACTAGATACTAGTACTGCAGATTGCAGATGATATTAATTTGATACATACTTATTGCTCACTGCATATTATAACATATTCCAGATAAATTTGATCAATTTTGGGCAATAAATAGAAGATTAATGGAATCTCATGGAGATAATGAAGGATTTAAACATATTCCCATAAGAATTTATTCAGATGATGGGTCTTGTTTTCAACGTCTAGTCAGCCCCAAGAATGTAGATGGCAGCAGAAAAGTCTTACAACAAATGATTGCAGAATTATATCCAGACAAAACAAATAGTAAGAACAGTTTAATATTATTGTTATATTAGTTCTCATTTATTTACATCATCTAATAAATAAACTTTATTTCAGTAAAACTAAGGACTCATGGAATAACGCTTCCTTTGGATACACCACTGCAATGGCTCTCAGAGCATATGAGTTATCCTGATAATTTTCTACATCTTTGTGTATGTTGATCTCCTGAATACTACAATATTGTTGCAAAAGCTTTATGTCTTTAACGCTTGAGTGCATTAATGGATTCATATTTATTATAAGAGACAAATAAAAGTATTCTCAAATTTTTTTTTCTATAAATTATTTTATTATAAGTCTGATAAAATAATATCGCACAGAATAACCTTGAATATATTATACAATGTAGAAATTAATCTTGATGCAATCAAGGGTAAAGTTTTTGAGAGAAATCATGCTAATTAGATATAGTTTTCAAGGTTTTGATAATTTAATGAAACATTCAACCACTTGTTGGTAATAACAAACATTTTTCATTAAATATGATTAATAAATGAATAGAGTTTGTCTAAAAAATGACGCGCCCCACTACTTATTAATAATTTCAATGTGTGAGTGCAAATATTAATAACGTCACTTCGTCTGTGTGGGTACATCAACTGCTCCATGAATTTAGATCTGTATGCCAACGTCACGGTCGACTAGTCGCGTGATAAATCCGACAACGCTTTATGGAGCAGCGCTGGCATATTGTATGAAACAAAACAAACGTCCGCTCTGTCGCGCGTTCACGTCAATTATGATATCTGATAAGTTGCTGAATGACCAATGATGGGGGCCACTGTCGCGTGAGGTCCAGAATATAGCTTTTTTTTATTACACCCTGTATGTATTGCGTCCATAATTTAAATTTGCTTGTGTGCGTTAAGCGACGGTGGGGCGCGTCATTTCAGCTTAGACAAGCTCTACCTGATATTGATTGATAGCTGCCCTAAGGGGCCATCCATAACGTACGTCACCGAACATTAAAAAATAAATAATGAAACTTTAAACTTCACATAATCTACTAATGTAACATGTACTTCTACCGGCGTTTTACTAATCCGTGCCACACAAGGCGCAATGAGCGATGCCAACGAGCTTTGCTGATACGTTGGGTGCGTGCGTCGGTCCAACGTTCAATTTACAAAGAGCTCTCTATTCTTGAATCACTATCCGTCATCGCATAGCGGCACACCTCCGTGCTTCGTTTCTCTGAAACCTTTTCCGTTCCACGAGCATTTCGTCTCTACGCGTTGCAGGCCGTTAAGATTTAAATGTAGAACAACAAAGTGACATCACTCATGCATGCATGATCCATTTAACAAAATATTCGTTAAGAAAAGATTTGAATAAAGACCGGAGTCAGAACACATAATGAATACCAAAAACAGCCAACTCGGCACATCGCTAGCCCGTACAGGTTAGTCTGTACCGGTAACCCGCCGCTTTATACCTTCGGCCGATACGCTGGCCACAGCGTTGAATACTCATTTGATTCTGTATAAAGATACTTTAATAACATAATAAATTACAAAACCTCGACTAGTCCTAATTTAGTTTTATAAACATTAACACTAATATCACTAAAGCTGTCCTTATAGGATAGCGTAAGTAAATATATATTTTGAAGATGTATGTACACTTACGTTATTTCATATGTTTAATATAAACAAACAGGTATTTCAGGTACAACGTAAAATAACTTACATATTTCAATGTTAACGTAAAGCTACCTGCAAGACTCAGATCATGAATGAATCTAAAATACATAGAAGTCATGTTAGTTTCACCACTTATCAACTACTCCTCGAAAACGGGTGGACCAATTTACATGATTTTATTTTTTGAGTTCGTCTTTGCCCTAAATAGGACATAGTTCGCCGCGACCGCTAGTTAAAAATAGGTACAGACGAGGACATAATCGCCTTACTACCGCTTACGCAAAACGCTTGCACAGTGCACAGGGCACACACGAACAATAAACGGGCGTCACTTCAAAGAGCTGTTTACATATTATATACATATACACATAAAGAAGTCTTCTTTGGAATAGAGTTAAAATTTCTTATTATGTGATGATTTTTCATTAATAATTACTTTTGTGCGTGTTGTAAATGCTAATTAAACGTGTTTATAAGATAATTCAGAAAATTATCTCAATCCCCGAGTTGACAGACGACTTTAAGGCGAGTAAATTAAATTTGATGCCTGCTCTTCATAACAACTTATTCAAAGTTCAGTATTAGGCTTACTTTTTTGTGAATATTTTTGTACAACATAAGGAATCCGCCGTGTAAAACGTTTGCAACCGTTATTGGCAAAAATTGGTTGATCTTCTGATGGGCCATATGTGATGACTGAGAGCGCATCCCTGAAATCATAAAGGAGATAATTTTAAACTTTAAGTGCAAAGTTAGATTTTTTTGGGCCTTGATGGTTGAAATTGAAGTTTATTTTTATGTCCCAGGTAAACAGAAACCGACAGAAAAGGGGAAACTGATCCGGTACTTGACTGATTGATTAGGATAGCGGAGAGAATATAATTATAGATAGAATCAGTACATTGCATTGGGCATCCGCGTTCCTCGAGCGTCGCACGATCGGTACAGTCACACATATACACCATAGTTCTATCATAGACGCGCGACGGCGCGATACGACGCGATCGAGAAACGTGGTATGCCCAATGTGGAGTTAGCTTAAGGAGCGAGGTAATAAATAAAGCCCAGAAAACGGTACACAAAAGATAACTTTTGATAACTTGGTACACAACATTCGTTCGATGGGATATGAAAGTTTGTGTGAAAAAAATTGTGAGCACCTTCCTTGGATTTTTCTATCTCTGGTGTCATTTAGGGGCTAAAGTCCGCATAACAGACCAAAGTTGAAGCAATAACCAGTAGGTAGCTGCCTTATTGCTATACCAGTTAGTAACTGGCGGAACCGTGGGCCTGCCGGTGTCCGATCCACGTCCTGTTGTCAACCGCTTTGACGCCCTAATCCATAAGCCCCGCTCCACCTGGCTGGATATTTTGTCACTATAAGATCGTCATAGTTTTAAAAGTAACGTACCGCTCACGGTGCATCTACCTGCTACAACGCGCTCGCATTCTGCGTAAATTTGGTGTGTCATGGTTCGTAGTTTTGGTTGGGTTATTCTGTTCTGGGCACTGGGACTTAAGCGAAACCCTAACTTCCCAATACTTATTATTTTGCATGCGAGTTAATTACAGAACGTACTTACGCCATCATTTCCTCACTGGGGTGATAAACACCGTGAGATCTGAATTCTGCTAGTGCACACATTTCTACATGGTGTTGTTCCAGTGGCAGGAATGGTATGTAGTGATCTATCAAATGATGAGCTATTGCAGCTGCTTTTTCAAACCCTCCTGATAATCAAAAATCATTATTTAAGAATTAGGTTACCTAATTCAGAAATAATATGAGGCCATTGACAAGTAATGCAATAAAGACTACCTTGATGATAAGCAGTCCTCCTAATGATGGGCTCAAAATTATGAAACTCAACATCATTTCTTTTTACTCCTTGCTTATACAGTTCTAATAAATTACTTGTGATTTCATGGCCACCAATATTGGATATAAATATGAAAATACTATCCCTGCAACAAGAATAAGAGCATGTTGTGCAAATTATATTTCAATAATAATAACAAAATATGGAAATATCTGGAAAATCAGTGAAAACAAAAGAAACTATTTGAATAAAATAAACTCAGCTGACCTGTAATCAACTCCATCAACAGCATGATGATGATCCAACATCGGTTTTATTGCATCAAGTACAGATGGACACATGTCATGAATCTCATCAAATATGATGAGTGATCTAGGACATTTCTTCACAACTTCATTCACTTTTGAAATTAAATCTTTCTGGAAGCGAAATGTAGTGTTATTTTAATCCCTCATGGATTTGTTTATAAACATTTTTTTGTTTATGCAACAACTGGCATCCTATCAATCTGTGAGGCTTTCATATTCAATATGCAAGAGTAATTCATATAATTTAACAAAGGTGTCATAGGAATGTGCCACAATAGAGTTGAATAAACATATAACAGGGTGACATCATATTAGTACAGTATGTATATGTATAATAGAAATTTAGGGCTGTTAAGTTAATAAGATTATAATTTAACAGTATTATCTTTAATAACCAACTTAACAGCCCTAAATTTCTATTCTAGAAAAGTAATAAGTATTTTCTAATATTTTTTTTGTATGAACTACCAAAATTAATTTCTTACTTTGCTTTTCTTCAAATCGCTGCAATCAAAATCTTTCTTTCCCATAAATAATTTAACAAATTTACTTTGCATTCCATTTTTATAGAGAGCTTCTGCAATCATTGTTGATGCATAGTTCTTGCCAACTCCTGACCAGCCATGTAGACTTATCACCAGCGCTTTCTGATTTTGTTTGCTTTTATCATATACAGCTTCTTTATGTGCAGTAAGAATATTCACCAACTCTCCAACTAGAGGTTGGCCAAACATTTTTTGAGATAAAGATAATTGTAGTTCTGAAAGTAAAAGAGAATACATGCATTAGTTAATCAAAATTAAAAATGACTGCATAGAAGTATGATCTTCTCAACTCATTCAATTAAAATAACCTACAAGTTCTTAGGTTAGAAGATTTTGGTAAGGTATCCTGTAGTTAGCATGGTGCGAGAGAAAGAGTACATTATTAAGAGTATCTAAGTGATCATATTGAAATACAAGGATATTTTGAAATAACTTATACATTTCCCGAAACCATTAACATACTTACTTGCCAAATCGTATGGAATGTATTTATCATTACAACACTCAGTAAAGTGACAAACTGTGTTGTCCTTCACAAGATCCCACTTGAACCAGCCTCCAGCTAATACTGCTGAACTGACTAACGATACTGTGATGAGTTCAGATGATGTGAAATAAATACAACAAAAGGTTACTAAAACAATGTGTTTTGTGAAGTTCAACATTGTTATGGAATTTGTTTATTTCATCCAACGAACTATTTTATACTTATACTCGTGTGTTACAAATACAACATCTAAACTAGTATCCACATCCAAATTATTTTCTACAATACAATTACAAATAATGGTTTAAACCCTCAGGTTTTGAACAAATAATCGGGAAATCGTGCACCATCCACCACCACACAAAAAAACTGAAAAAACTATATTGACACTTGACAGTTGACTGACGTGACTGACACACTCTTACTAATCTGTGCACTGAAGTGAGTGAAGTTCCTGAGATGACAGGACAGATAATAAAAACCCAGTCGCTGCTGGAAAAATATCCAATACACGCTATTTAACTTAGATTATGTATCCTGCTTATAGATGGGCGCCTACCCGGATATAAACCCAGCCACTGGATAAATATCCAATCCACGCTATTTTAACCCACCCGATTCCAATTGATACCGGGTATAAATTAAAGCCTGTTTATAAAAAAATAATGAAATATTTTTATTGAAGTTTGTCACTTTTATGGTGCGATTCAATTTAGTTTCAAGTAGTTTATAATACTGAACTATAAAAATGATATAATTTTTATTTAAATCCAATAAAAACTGACATTAAGTTGCAAATACAGTGCGTACCTGCATTTTGACGATCCCAAAGGGGAAGAGGCAGACTGTGTATAACCAAACAGTTTTATAGGACTAAATTTTATTCAGTGCAGTACATTATGCGCATTTGTGTATTTAAGAATTAAGTACAAACTAATTTTATAAATATATACATATAATGTGGTTGAAATTTAACTCGTCAAGTATGTGTGAACGAGACCCAATAGAAATTCCATTATTATGCGACTCCCGGGAGTCGTTTGATACTTGACTGATTACGAAAGCTTATCGACAACATTTACTGCAATAATGCAGCCTAACGTATCGATGTGTAAACCATAAAGCGCTTTACGAAAGGTCACGTCAACGAGTTATTCTGAAAATAGTACGAGAGTATTTAACACATTAAAAAGAAAATGAAGTGCTCAGTAAATTCATTGCTTGTCAGCTCTTCGATCACACAATGGCCATAGTCACACAAGCGATAAGTATGCAAACAAAAACAATACATTTACAACCCTTCCCTTTATCTTTTTATCTACCTGGGATTGCCACGTACGCAGTCCTATCGCCGTTGGCTATAATAACTTGCAAGTTTTGAATGTAATAATGACGCTGCGCGTAGTCTTTGTAATAACTATTTTTACAACTTCTCGACCGACGACGGAGTAGTGTTAAACATTGAGTTACAAATCTTACAAAAATCGCGTAGAGTGCATTTATGGTTATGTAATACTTATAATACAAGAATGCTTTAGCAATTAAGGAATGCTATGTCAGAGTGTTAAACGTACTCAAAATATATTAAACTCAAATACTGATGCAAAATAAAATAAATACGACGAGATGCAGTTTTACATTGAGGGTTTCACCGCTACCAAGTAGCCCGTCATCAAGTGAAATATTGCAAAGTTGAGATAACTCCTTTTGTCTCTGTCCTTTTGTAAGTTATACTCATTTAAAAAAACGGTTGTTCATACTACTCAACATTATCCGATTATGTTGAAACGAATAATATAATTAATGATTTTAAGTGAATATGATGTCTGACTGTATAGCTTAAATGATATTTATAATCATATTGTATGTCTAGGTATTCATACACAGCCAACTGATACTCAAAACAATGAGTATTCAACGTAAATTTAATAAATACCCAGCATTCTTAATAAACACCTGGGTAAATTAGGTAAAAATCAATTTTTACCTACCGGGTGGGAATAAATTGGAAAAATATCCACTGGATTTCTACCCACCCGCCCATCTATAGCTGTCACTCATAGCGCTGTCTCAATTCGGCGCGGACAATGCGGACGACTCGGACGAATCGCCGGGACATCTTCCTTCTCACTCCCACCTTTAGCTGTCACTCATAGCGCTATCTCATGAGACAACATTCGCGGTCAATTCTTTCGGCGCGGTCGATCCGTCCGGTTCGGATATGTGTTTTTTTTTAATTTATGTATTTCCATAGTAATTACAGAGTTTGCGATTATTTACATCTGCCAAACTGCATAACAGTTTGTCGGCAGTAGTTCTCGTCTTACTTTATAATCATAATCTTATCACAATCTTATTGGTTAGTATACAATCGTAGTAGGTAATTAACTATATTATATAAACTAAGTAACCATAGACAGCCAATTACTATCCTAAATATATAATTATAAAACTATATATTTTGTTGTATATACATCCCACCCATATTAGATATTATATTTATATCCACAGCTACCGGCCATATGCCTTAATTTCTGAAACATATTAGTTTTACAACAGAGCGCAGGGGTAAGATAAAAATAAAAATGATCTATCCAGGACTTTAAATAACTATTAAAAACATAACAATGGTAAGCAAAAGTAAACAAGCTCCGGATTTATCATGGACACGTTGACAGGTAGTGTTTTTTTAATATATTTTTAAGGTGATTCTTTGAGATGACCTCTGCGAGCAAATCTGTAGGTAACTCATTAAGTATCGTCGGCACAATCCACCTCCTCGTCCGTTTACCAAAGTAGTTATTAAATCTTGGTACAATGTACTTTTTTATTTTTGATTGACGCGTTGGGTAGTTATACTCCCGTTCCTTTTTGTGCTCAGAATTATTAAATTGTTCAGTTAATATGGAAATTTTCACTTTTTATCTATAGGTATAATTTTACATAATTTAAATAGCTTTTCGTATTCCTTATTACACGCGTTCTTATCTTTATTACTAGCCAAAATTTTAAGTAGCCTAATTTGAATATTTTTAATTTTATTTATGTGCACCGGGAACGTGAGTCCGTAGCTACCCAACCCGTACCCTATCGATGAATCCGCTAGCGCATGGTATAGCATACGTAGTATACCTCTATTTGTCTTATACTTCAAGTGATACATTTTACCCAATACACTGCGTAGCTTTTTACAAATTTGTTCGACATGCAAGTTCCATGAGAATTTGTTATCTATTAATAGCCCTAAATACTTGTAACATCGCACCTGTTCTAGTTGTTGTTGTGCGAGGCCTCCTTGACTTCGATTCGTTCGGCGCGTTGGGCTCGGATAAAGTGTGCGTTCACCTTTAAGGTTGCGTTCTTTTTTAGCTAAATAATAACATAACGTTATTTTGTTGCGTTACTAAATAAAATAATTAAAAATTATTTAATTTTGCACCAAATTAAAAAAAAATACTCATCCCAATAATGTGTGATGGTTTTATACCTTTGCCTGTTCATCATCCGCATAAAAGAAATATAAAACGATGCTAGCGATACCACCGGTTGCTTTCCCAAACTTTATAAGGGTGAAGGGTCCTACTAAACGCTCCAAGAGCTTTCCAAACCAATAATAAAGTATCTGTCATATGTCACTCTAATCAATCTGTGTCTACAGGCGACATGGATCCTGGCCAACGGTGACAGTCGGACGGAACTAACGCTGTCGAATTCAAAAATGCGGCTGCCAGATCGAGTGTAGCGAAATCTCCCCAATCTTACGAGAGATTTTCTGAGATTTTCCGATTTATTCTTTTGTTTTATTTTCGAACGTGTCCAGTGTAAACTATTAATATCATTATTTTGAAATGCCATAGAGCTAAACTCCTTAAATAAAGTTTTAATTTTTAATGGTTTTATTGTTGATACAACTTTTTTGCGTCTAAAATCGGTGGAACATACATATAGATGGGCGCCTACCCGGATATAAACCCAGCCACTGGATAAATATCCAATCTTCGCTATTTTAACCCACCCGATTTCAATTGATACCGGGTATAAATTAAAGCCTGTTTTTAAGAATTTAATGAAATATTTTTATTGAAGTTTGTCACTTTTATAGTGCCATTCAATTTCTTTTCAAGTAGATTATAATACTGAACTATAAAAATGGTATATTTTTATTTAAATCCAATAATAGAATCCAATACTAAAAACAATGAGTATTCAACGTTAATTTAATAAATACCCAGCGTTCTTAATAAACACCTGGGTAAATTAGGTAAAAATCAATTTTTACCTACCGGGTGGGAATAAATTGGATAAATATCCACTCGATTTCTACCCACCCGCCCATCTATAAACATACATGATAATTATGCCCCATACATAACCCTTCGATGACATTTCCATCCAAAAAATCTTTTCTTTGACTTTGCCATGGTAGGGTACAGTGCGACAGGGATCTTCTGGCCAACGGATGACATTGTCAGGGGGGCGCTTTTTCAATAAGGGTAGCCAGAGCAAGAAAATCTCCCTTGATTCAGGAAGTCTATTATTTATTAGGGTACTTTTATTTATTTATAATAATATTTATTTAATATTTATTTAGAATATTTTTTTACCCAACCATGGCAAAGTCAAAAGTTTTCTTCGATAGAAATGTCGTGGAAGGCATTTTCTACCATAAAAGGCATATAAATAATGTATGTTCCACCGATTTTAGACGTAAAACAATTGTATTATCAAATAATAGGGAACATTGGAAAATCTCTTGTAAAATTGGGGAGAATTCCTACACTCGTTCTGGCAACCGGATTTTTGAATTTGACAGCGTTAGTTCTGACTGTCACTGTTGGCCAGAAGATCCATGTCACACTGTAAATACAAATTCGTTAAAAAAGGAAATAAATAAAAAAGACCCCAATAAATATTCGACTCCCTGAATCAAGGGAGATGTTCACGCTCTGGCTACCCTCCATTGAAAAGCGCCCCCCTGACAATAGGGGTAATTGTGTAAAGCAATCGCATTCATTTGACAGTTCAAACGTACGTTAAGATCTATCAAACCTTTTGTTCTTTGCCGTTTGACAGGTCATATAGTACGTTTTGAAATACTCTTACTAATCTGTGGTTTTGAACCACTTTGAACAGTCAAATGAATCTGTGGTCAAATGAATACGATTGCTGTACCCAATTCCATACAATGTCATCTGTTGGCCAGAAGATCCTTGTCGCACTGTATTCAAGTCTAAGATTCAAGTACTTATAAGTCTATGATTCAAGGTTCCTTCCATATGACTGTAAATGTTCCTTGTGCGACTCTATACATACTCTATGTGCGAACTGCGACTCTTACTAATCTGTGCTTGTGCGCGCGCCCGCGCCGAAAGAAACCATTTTACGCCCTAGGGGAATAATCTACTATTATCTACTTCTTTTATTAATTTTTGTTTAGATTAAAGGTACTCCAAAGAGTAAATTAACTCTCTATGAATGAAACAGAACCGGAGCAAATACTGAACAGTGTTTAGAGTGAAAACAAGTGATTACTTGCTCAGTGGTAGAAAAGGACGATACGACCGTGAAATTCTTACTATGGCAAAATCAACATATAAAGTTGAATCTGGAATTCAGTTACTTGCAAGATTAAATAAAAAACCAACATTAAATTTTTTCTACGCTCAACTATTCCAAACAGGACTTAAGCCAGGTGAAGTTGTGGAGATCATTTACAATGAGGATACACCAAAGTGTCTTCTAATGGACATAATAAGTGCTGCTCTACTTCCATCAGAATATGGTGGTGCAGGGACTAGTCTATTAATGTTTAACTGCAGTGGGAACTTCCATGTTGAAACACTAATGAAAAGTATGCGTAAAAAAATTATTTCATTCAATAATACAATAAATGAACAGGAGATTCATGATATTATAGAAAAACACATAGTAAATTTCTTTTTAGTTGATATTTATGATGCAAATCAATATTATATCACTATCTACAATCTCGAAAATATATTAGTGGAACACCCAAACATAACAATGATTATAATCGACACCATTACATCATTTTATTGGTCTGAGCAAAGTTTTAAAATAATGAAAATGGATATGTACTTAAAAAGAAATTTATCAATTATTCATAATGTCACAAAAGAACATGGAGTTACAGTTTTCTTTACAAAACCACATTATTTTTACTCAGGAAAAGATATAGTAAACGGCTTGGAAGCTTTTAATGACTTTACTTGTGTAGATGGGGTAGACTATAGAATCACTGTTAACTTTAATAAAATCAATACTTATTTGGTCAAATTGGTCAATGTTCAGACAAGTAATATGCAACTAGAAAAACATTTTTCTACTAATGATGATCATATCACATGGCTTTGAAGTTATGGTATTCACTTGATATGGTATTATTTGATTTGTAATTTTATTTGTTAATAAACTAATATTTTATATAATAAGAATTTTTATTTAAATTAGATATATGGGTAGATAAATTTGAAAGAGAAGTTATGAGGTAATTAATATTTTTAATGAAGATTATTTCCTTATTATACAGGAGAGGCCTTAAATTCCTGAGGACTAACTACTGACTATGATCTATAGACAAAGATTTGATATTATTAAGTACAAAATGAGATCACATAATTAATATCCTAAAAAGAGTAACCTTAGGGCTTAGGGTTATTACATCATTAAATAGATAACATACATAAAAAATACAAATCCATGACTAAAGTAATTGAGATTCTCCCATTTGCTCATTGTATGGAAATATGAATAACCCGATTCTTGCATTGAAAATGATGCCTCAAACATAACTCCTAGGTAAGCTAAATGAATTATAGTAATAAATGAGAAAATTGCATTAGTAAATACAGCCAGTAAACTGTTCCTTTTATTTTTATGATCACATTGTTTAGCACAAGAATTGGCTAAACAACATACTTCTAAGGCAGATGCAACTTTACATCGAAAATTATATTCAACATAAGAGAATGTTCCTATACTGAGAAGAACGGCAGAAAACTGAAAGTTAAGACCATGTAATAAGGATGAGACCGCATATGTTACAAATATCGCTGCAAACTGGCCATAGGGCTGACAAGTTTTAAAAACATAATTTTTTAACCATTGATGCATGGGTATATTCCAGTATATTACAACTTGTACAAGAGATCTTGGAAGCTCAATAAATAATGGTTTTGTCACCTGAAGTTCAGAGTGACAATCATTAGTGAGGCCAAAGCCAGCACTAATCATAGAAACAATAGACATACTAGACACAAAATAATGTGACATTCTGAAAGCTTGAGCGTCGCGGTAGGCAACCAACCACTTAGCTATATCATCATCAATATACCAAGGAACAATACAGTTAGACAGTACTAAAAATAACATAGCCAAGAATAAATTAATAAATATGATTTTAAACCACCTTTTAGTTAAAAACTTTACATGCAAGTAACTGTCATATGTGTGGAATGAAATCCACGGTCCCAAAATACAATTGGCAGGGCACATAATGTAGCCTCCATATTCTACAGGATTTAACATGCGCTTAAATAAATTTCTATCCAACTCAATAGCAACTGAAATTATTTTCATTGTTGCTATCATTTGTATTCCTCTTATTTGTTGCCACATTTTAGGATTCACAATATACATTTCACATAATAATAGAAATGAGATGACTGATATGGAAATCACGAGTCCTCTCCTTTGTTTGGTGATGAATGACAGCAAAATAATCAAGGTGTAAGAACCACTTGCCAGTCCTACAGTCCAGAAAAATGCCGGCCCGACGGTGTAATACAGCAGGAAACTTCCGATCACTAAACACAAACTATGTCGTACATTGTGAGGTAGTGAAACTGTCTGGATTATAAAACGCAATATGATGTTAGCAATTATTAAATCTTTAGCGAACCTTAGCCCCTCATACAGAGTTGGTTCAGCACACAATGAAATGTAGGTCCATGTGTTTTCGGTGTAGTCATCATCGTCTTCCATTTTGGGTTAGTTCGAGGATTCTATTAACAGAGATGGTCGTATCACTCATCATCAACTAATAACGTTGATTTTAATCTATCTTATTGTTTTAAGTTTTAACTTTCGCATTTCGAAGAGATAAATAAAAATTCTAAAAAACAATACGACCGGCGCAACGCAATTATCCAATAAATTATTTACCCGTCTATCAAATATGATTTCTCTGTCAGACTGACACTAGATAGAACACTACTTAGACCCTACCCATAGAAAGTAGTATAGTATAGAATGACAAACGCGGATTTTCAGCGAAACCAAAAAGTTACTTTACATGTGTGCGTTCAATAGTGATGTGTATCTTATGGTGGTCCAAGTTTTATCGACGAGGTTACGATAAATCATGTAAATTGAAACAAAAATAATTAAATTAATGCACTTTTAATTACATAATACTTTTTATTTGATAAACAAGACAACCTCATTTTTGTTAAATTACATATTTATTTATTTATGTATGAAGACTTGCTAGAAGCACTTATACACGTTCCAACATAGACCTTACCACAGCACAGCTTCGGGCCAGTTGTGTGGGCCAGTGCTGAGAAGAAGCTGTGCAAGAATTACGGTTACCTAAAAAAATCAGTCAAAAAATTTATCGATACTGATGACGTCATCATTTAGTCAAGCCCTAGTGTAAAGAAACGGTTTCTTATTTTACTGAAAATACCTGAATTAATCTATTGGAAACTTTGATATATGGCTGCAAATCACAAAGGAAGTCCTACATTTACTGTACAATTTGGCATCGGAGTCGATTTCACTCACAAATTTTATAAAATTTGGAATTAAAATTTTTATCAATGATTTATATTTACTGGTGGAAAGTATGATTTTCGGGATTGTATCCTCGGCGCACTTCACAGTTGCTGAAAGCACAAGTCATTTCATCTGAAATTGTTATACAAAACTTAAATTATAATTATATCCATTCATAATTTTTCAAAAATTCCAACGACGGAAACTTGACGTTTCCATTAAATCCATTATTTCTTAGAAAACGGTCTCGCTGTCATAAGGTCTTTCGCTGTCAAATCCTATAGAATTTCACTAAGTAGCACGCTCTTTTTAAAGCGAAGATTTTTTTCTTTCTCTATGACCCTACCCTTCTCAAAATTACAGTGTGGTGCCTTTTGCTGACTATTGGATATTGGATAAAATAATGCATAATAATTACAGACAGACAGACAGACAGTGTGTTGTGTTTCTTGTTTATGATATATACAAAAAAAAAAATCCCATTATAATGTACTAATGAATTACTTTTACAGTGAAGTGCACGTGCACATATTAAAATATGGCATTCTATGTAAAATTCTATGAAAACATTATTAAAAAAATCACTATTTTTACAACGGATTTTAAAAGTTTTTTCCCTCCTGTGACCTTCGTGTAATAAACAATTTATAACAATGAATCAAGCTTAATTATGATCAGAATCATCATTATTTTTTTTAAAGATACGTTTAATTTCTTTAGGACGTGGGTCAATATTCTATGGGTTGTGGTGGTCCTTCTTTCTTTCGGACATTATTACACATACCATCATGGCATGGAACCATATTCATGATGATGATGAGAGTAAACATGAGACTCACAGAGAATAAAATTGAACCGTCTAAATTATTTAGTACTACTCTATGTAATAGTAATTACCATGTTAAAATGTAAATTGTTCAAAATATCATCTAGTATCATTCACGTTTATCAAGGTCGTAAAGGTCATCAGTATGTTAAATGAGTTTTTTTTAAAACTGATGGTGTGTTTGTCGTTTTTGACGTGCGCCATTTTAATAATGGCTTCGTCCGTCGGCCATCATCAGTGCAGTGAGTGACAGCGAAAGAAAAGCGATGGATGCCATCAATGTCTGGCTGGCTTTTTTTGCGATTTTGTAATTGAATAACTCTCAATCACTAAAGTAATTGGTTTCCAATATTATCAGTAGTGTATTGTTCATTGTTGTTATAAAGTGAATCTATCGTGGCAACTAATATTCAGCAGTAAACCTCGAGCGATTGTGATGTATTGAAAGAAGTTATTATCCCTAGAAAGATGGCAAGTCCGTCGCCTCAAAGTAGTCCTATGCCTCCACCACAGGCACCTAGTCCTATGGGACCACCTACACAGAGCCCAGCACCTCCGCAATCACCACACAGCCCATACAACCAACAACACGTAAACGGTCCGCCGCCATCTCATGCGCCTGGACCTGGACAACAACCCTTGCCGAATCATATGTCTCCGTCAGGACCTCCTTCTCATCCAATTGCACCAAATTCTAATGGACCTCCAGGTGTACCTCAACAACATCCTGGTATGCCTCCTACTGGGCATCAGATGCCACCACATATGGTGGGTCCACATATGTCAGGGCCTCCTGGACACCCTATGTCGAGCAGTGCTCATCCTCCTGGGCCCAATGGCCATCCTAATATGCCTGGAAATGCACCCCACCCTAATATGCCAGGACAAGGCCCACCCCATGGCTATATGCAACATCAAATTGGACACATGCCTCCTGGCCAGGTAAGATTTTTCAAATAAGTTGACAGGTTCCTCCTCCATTTATTAACTGATGTTATAGCACAACCTTAATACCGATTTATTGGACAATATGATTTATGTTGTTATACTGCGTGATCATCAACACTGATAGACTAATTGGTAATTAACTGATAGACTTGTCAAAAATATTACGGTCCATCTGACTTTTTCACATAAGTATAATATTTTTATACAGTAGACAATAACTATGCGAACAAATTTTACTACAACAAAGTGACACTAAATATATAAAAGAAAACAACTATTAATATGGCAAATGTACAAGTCATATTTGTATCTTCCTGATGGTTAAATAATGGGCCGTATATTTCTTTACTTATCATTAGAACTTCTTTAATTATTGTGACAACTTCTTGACTAAGTGGTTGTATATGTGATTGATGAGGTAAAATTTCGTCTTTGTATTTCATGTGTATTGTAGTAACAATGGGAATGTTAAATTGTTTCTTCACCCAATCTGCACTGTTGCCTGATATGTTGTCTGAAATATGTATCAATTTGTAAACTTCATTGCCCTTAATACAAAAAGATTGCCTTTAATACTATTTAGGGGTACCAAAACCAAAATATTAACCAACCAACTTAAAATAAAGATTGATGTTGTCAGCATGTTTGGAAATATTTTAGTTCAGGTTGATTTTTGTAA
This sequence comes from Pyrausta aurata, assembly GCA_963584085.1. Classification (NCBI taxonomy): domain Eukaryota; kingdom Metazoa; phylum Arthropoda; class Insecta; order Lepidoptera; family Crambidae; genus Pyrausta; species Pyrausta aurata. Next base: position 10,830,433 of record OY757254.1, read on the forward strand.
TAACAGGGAATATATTTCCAACATATTGCAAGATATACAATTACTATCATAACTAAATCATACAGAAAAATCGATGTGTGCTGCCATGATGGTATGTTGTATTAAACTGTTTGTACACTTTTTCACATGCCGACATAATTATCTCCATCTAAAATAATAAATAAAAGTCAATTGGCAATCAAACTATATAAAATCTGAATCATCTACTTAGGTATTGTAATCTTACCGCAACTCCATGGTTGTTAGAGTGCCTGTTATTATCACTGTATGGTAGAGTTATGAATCTACCACCAAAACCATTCAAATTGATAAATGCCATTAAGTTTATAGCATTTTCATTAAGAAAATCTGCCAGACCCTTTGGTTCTTCTTCAGATAAAGGGTGATGACTCAGGTACACTGAACTGCATTCATCTCCATCTCCAACTAAACACAAATGCTTACATTGATCAAATCTCTCTTATGAAGTTACCAGGAACATGTAAAAAATTAATTCCATATTAATATTCCTGAAGTTATCCATAACAAAGTACCAGTACATATGCATTGCTTTTTACAGAAACTGAAATACTAACAACCCAATGATCTAGCAAAGTACCAGTTCCTTTCAACATTGACTCCAACTGCTAATTCTTCTGACCCATTTTCACGCATACATTTCTTCCTTGGAAAAAATGGTTTTCTGTTTTTGTCCCAGAACCTGTCCTATATATTTAGATTTTAATCTGGTTATTATTATTACAAATAATGCAATATATCCAATGAATAACTAATTTGTGTCTGCTTTGATATTACACATGTTTTATTTTTCATATTGTTCGACAATGGTAATGTTTAGCTCCTGAAGCTAACAGGTTACAGCCACATTATTGATTATGTATTACTGAATCATTTAGGATTTTTGACTATATAAGGTTAAGAAGTTATTGAATGATTCAATATTACACTTCTTGGATGGATATTGTGAAGTTCGATATAGCAGTATTACTTACCCCAAGCATGCTATAGACATAACCATCAGGATTAAAAATTGGAAGAAAATAAAAAGTATAATAATCCAGTACGGGAAACATATTTGTTTTGCTTAAAAATAAATTTATAATCTCAAAAATAACAGCAGGTGACATCCAATCTTTTGCTTTTTCT